>CAEFZX010016883.1:0-131502 GCA_903066825.1 Alfaro cultratus
TTGTAACATTCTGTGGTTTGTAAATAACTCTGTGACCTTTATTTCAACTCTATTTGCCTCATGGGTCATTTTGACCCAAAGACCATCTTTGAACTTTTTTTTGTACAGCTTACATGGAAATGTGAAAAAAAGCAACATTTAACTTTTTCTATTTGGGGGAGGGGGGTGTAGGTTTACACAGTGGCGGTTCATTTTGACCCGAGGAGAACAGTAGGGTTAAACCAGGGGTGCTCAAGTCCAGGCCTCGAGAGCTGCCGTCCTGCAACTTTTAGATGCAGCCTTACTCCAACAGACGGGGATCAGCTCTGAACAGGCCTGGTAACGAGCCATTCATTTGATTCAGGTGTGTTGGAGCAGGGATACATCTGAAAGTTTCAGGATGGTAGCTCGAGGACTGGACTTGAGCACCCCTGGTTTAAACGGATTGTAAAGGACGGACGAGCCCTTCATGTGAATAACAAGGTTCTGGCGAATGGCAGAGTAAGTACTTGTAGCAACATACACTTAGCTTGGAGATAAAAGCTACAGCTAATTTTGCTCGTTCGGCAGTAAGTGTAATGTATTTATTTTTATATAGTTGCATAAAAGATGGCTGGAACGAGACGAGAGCTGGTTCGAGAGCTTCTGGCTTGTTTATTGTTGGCATGGCAACTGTCACAGTGTCCATAGTAATATTGCTAGGGAAATATTACTATATTCAGCAAAATATTACTTTAAGTACCATAGTAAATATCACTGTGGTAAATACCACTGTACTTGGTACTTGGATGAAAAAAAAAAAAAAATCATTTTTTTTATCAATATTAGACGTTAAAAAAAATGCAAATAACCAATTAAATTCCTTTTTTTCCAATAATTTTTTTTAATAAAGTGCAATAATGTAGCGTTCCTTTAGTGAACGCCTGATCGTTTATAGCAACTAAAAATATTACTTTTAGCATCAAGATGTGAAACACTGCTTGCATTATGAATGTAATGTTGACTTTTTTTCCAATAAACCAGAAGAGCAAAAGGTGATTTATAGAATTTCTTTTTTCACAGAATTTCAACTAAAGCCTCACACTTGAGTTTTTGATAGTTTTTAGTTTTTTAATCTTAAATGCAAAATGCATTTTTGTACAGTTTTGGCTTAATTACTGCTTTGGATATGTGGCTCTTTTAGCAAATAGCATATTTTAGAGTTTGTGTGCTCCAGTTAATTGATTACTTATATGAAATAAGTTGACAATCATTTCAGTAATCAATTAATCTAAATTAATCTGTTTAACCATGATCTATTCACAACCATTTCAAAATAAGCTCAGGTTAAACTCTTTAATAAAGATCATTTAAAAAAAAAAAGAAAATTCAAATCATTACAGTTCACATTATTTTAAACCAAACTCAAGACTCTAAACATTTTATTGCAATGATAAAATAAAAAATAAAAATAAACAGGGTGGAGCACATGGGAGAAAATGACAAATGCACCAGGTTACATCTTTGATTCCTTTTTCACTTTAAGGAATTCTGCCATGTTGGAGAAATATTTCTGGTTGGCTTCAGCCACCTTCTTCTCTGCAGCCTGAGGGTTTACAATCTCCAGGCCCTGCAGGGGAAAGCAGAATGAGCCGAAAAAGGAGAATAAAAATGATAAAGCGAGCCACTCACCAAAGGTCACACTTCTTACCTGAAGGGGAGTAAAAGCGACGCTGGAGCTGGTTCCCGACGAGCGATCTCTGACTGTGGACTTTCCTCCATATGTCATGCTCTGCTTCTGCAGCGTCCTCTGTTGGCGATAAAACGGCACGCAGAGATATAAGAGACAACATAAATCAAGCAGAGCTGGGAGAATAAAGGAGCAGCGAGCGTTTACCTGCAGGGATTTGGAGATCCTCGCCTTGGTGGCCTCGTTGACCTGAGCCTGTCTGACTCTGCCGCTGCCGCTTTTCCCCAGCTGACCCAGACTGAAGCCCAGATCCTCCTGATAAGCATCATCTTCAATCTGCCACACAAAGTCAGAGATGAGCTTAAAGCCTCACCGCATAAAGTGACAAAATAATAAATGAGCAAAGATAAAGAAGCATTTTATCTCAACTAAAAACAAACATGCAATGATAAATGCATTTAACCCACAAACCTCAACTAGTTTTCACCATTTGAAACTTTTCACACAAGCTAATTAAAAAGCAACAGAGTTGGGTAGAAGCTAGTTAGATTCACTTGGGTAACATTTTGGGAAATAAAATTACTTTTAGGAGTATTTTTTTTTTACGACTCTGTACTTTTTTACTTTTACTTCAGTACATTTTCTGGATACTCAACCCACTGTGAGCAACTTCACTGAACGAAGTACAAAGCTTGTTTTAACAAATAACATCTCTGTTGTGTTTCTCTTAAAGCTTCATAAGTTTTATCTCTAAAGAAACTGATTTTTTTTTTAATTCTCTTTTCCCTGACTTTGTAATTAGATTATTTATATTAATTATTTTCATTTTGGTCCTTAAAATATGAACATTTTAAAAAAACTTTACATTTTGGACTGCCTGATGATGTAATTTTTAAATATAAATGATTTGTAATAAAAGGCCAATCAAGTACAGAGTAACTGATCAAAACATCAAATGCTTTTTTATTGTTGAATAATTTCTACTTTGACTTGAGTACAATTTGTTTTGTTTTACAAATATTACAAAACAACACGGCAACAGGCTTGACAATAATTGTTTTAATTTTACCAAAACTTTGTTAAATTAAGGAAGTTATTTTATTTAGAGTGATTTAGTGCTTTATGCATGTAGAGTCAAACAGAGGTTATAAGGTGTGATTTTTATATTATCTGACTGCATGTTGAACTCTTGACGTTAGCAGAAATTTACCAAAGATTTCTTTTTTCATCTTCCCTTTCCACCTATTAATGTTTGGCACATTGACGCAACAAGACACTCAGCATGGAGTGTTATTTTTATACAAACTGTTTCCACATTCTCCAAGAGAAATATTTTGTAGTATAAAGACAGAATGTAAGCCGATGGGAAGACACTGCTGCAAGATTACGAAACAACGCAACAAATCTAAAAACAGAGCTGAGAAGAAAAAATAAAAATCACACACACCTCTGCAAAGGTCATTCTGTTGGCATGTTTCCTGATCTCCGTCAGCCCGAGACGCTCCTTCATCTTTCGATACCTGCAGGAGAAAGAGAAGAGAGCAGTTAGCTTGGAAATGGGAGCTATATTTATAGCTGCTGGCATTTAAAACTTATAAGTGTGAGTTATACAAGATGCTTGTCTTTGCTTTCCAACATTCAGGAAGCTTCTTTCATTGGAGTCGCCTGAATTTACTTAAACTGATTTAAGGAACACAGGATTTTAGTTGTTGCTCACTTTAGGGCTTTGTAGCTTTTTATGTCTAAAAACGATAAATTGGTTGAAAATCAGGCCTTCCTGATAGATTCTCTACCTTCTCCCTCCTCTCTTCTTCCTCTGTCCATCCAGCGGCGCCGGCAGAGGTTTGACCTGCTTCACTGGCGGCGGCTCCTGCCATTTATCAAACTTCCTCTCGATCTCTTCTTTTAGATCATAGCCAACCTGCAGAAGAAAAAGCAAAGAAAAAAAACGTTTACAATAGATACAATCTAAGTCGTTCTTATTATGATTGTAAAATAAAAATGCATCAATTGTGCATGTTTGTAGGACCTTTCCATCTGAGCTCTCATGAAAACTGTCCACTCGTGAAGCCAGGGTGCATTTTGCTGCCACCAGACGGGCCGCCTTCCTCCTCAGGTCCTGCGTGGAAGGAAAACAGAAAGTTTGACCAATCGGACCGGTGGATCATTTTCAACTGACAAACTAGATTAAAAAAACATACATTTTTTATCTGCTTTTGAATAGTAAGGGAACAAAAACATCTTCAATTTTAATCTCGGATCAAAAATGCAAAATAGGCCAAATTAGATTTTGATATTTCTTTACGTAATGCAGGAGTTGTTCTTCATAAACGGTAGGATATTCAGTGATGGGATGGTGACACCGGGGAACCTGCACTCTTTCATTTTTACCAGCAGAACAATTTCTGGGTCACATAAATTGGAGCAATGACATGTAAATGTCAAACTGGGTCCTGCGGCCGATCCATGTACCATTTGTTCAATTGATCCTCAAAAATTAACAACTTGTTAATTTTTCAATTTAACAAGTAAGCTGGAGAAAGGTTTTGAGATGTACGCCTCGTTATACATTCACAGATATGAAGGTGAGTTTTTCTTTCTTTAAACTTTGCGACTAACATTAACTTATGCTAGTAGGTAACGTTCTCTGACATTTTCATTCTAAAAATGTGCTATTCAAGTATCTAAACATTCCTCATCCATTCTAACGAACAATGTTTTTATCTTATTTTGTGTTTATTTTCAAGTATATTGCTGTAATGTGTGTTTGTTGTCGTTAGTGTCAGAGACCAAGTAACGGGGGAGATTACGGTTCAGGTGTTTCATAAAAGGTTTGATTTTTGATGTGAGGATAAAATCAAAACTACAAAAAACATCAAGTATTGTGTGTTTTGAAGTGAAAATGAACACTTTTTTTTTTTTGTCCTTTTCAAATTTTGACTCTGTTATAAAACAATTGGACAAAAAGTACACACACTGCAGCCTGCTTTTCCATTTTGTATTTTTGATCTGAGACTAAAATTAAAAATATGAAGTAAAAAAAAGTAGAAAGTAGTCTGGGGTTTTTTGTATCTGAAAACAAATAACTTCTTCATTTTTTGTTGTAAATTAAAAACGGAAAGAAGAAGTGATATACAGATTGAACAAAGCTTCAGTTCAGAGGGGAAAGGACCGACTGTTCAACATGATCAGCTTACAGGCGGCAGCGACTGAACGACGTCACAGTGGTAGATGAATCCTGTGTGTGGAAGAAGAGACGTGCTGCTGAAGCCAGACAGCGTTTTCCTCTGAGCCCCCAGCAGCATCAGGTTACAGGCCGGCATCTTTGAAAGGTTAGTGAGACCGCCAGCGATTCCTGCAGCCAGGACGAGGAAAACAAAAACATCAGCAACAAACGAAGGGCGCGTTCATAATATGTTGACCTGGTTCTGTTTGGCTTTTTTTCCTCTCACCCATAATCTTAGCAGCAGTTGATGCTCCCACGATGATGGACAAGTTCGGAGCTATAAAGGACATTCTGGACTCCACGTACTCGTATATCCTGTGTTTGGATTGGTTCAGCTCCAGCGCCATGTCGCACGCCTCTTCAAGCTGCTTCAGCTCATCCTCACTCAGCAACGATCTGCAAGCACACAAAGTTCAACTGAGCTCTTTACAGCATCATTTTAAATAGGAATATTAAACGGCTGTGAAGCTGCAGCTATAGGAGCGGGTTTAACGTTCATATGATTAAAGATGAGAGACTCACCCCTGTGTGGTCGAAGCTGTGACGCTGACCACCATGATGGTAGCGTTGGTCAGGATTTGCTGCAGCGTCTCATTGTTCTTACATTTCTCCAGATTGTTTCCCAGTTCCTTCAAAGAGACAACAGGAGAGACGAAATGCAGTTAAAATACACCATGTAGAAAGAACAGCAACCTTTTCGTCTCTCTGATATTAAATCTGGAAAAAACTTTTCCTGTTTTAGGACAGACAGGATTATCAAGGTCACCTTCATGAGAGATAGTTTAATTTTTCTACTTCTTTAATTCCAGAAGTTTACACACAATTATTTTGTACTTGGTAGTGTTGCTTTTAAATTGTATGACTGGAGTTAAATGTTTTGGGTTTCCTATGTTTGCTGGGATTCCGGCCCGTTCCTCCTGTCAGAACTGGTTTAACTGGGTCAGGTCTGAAGGCTGTGCTGCAGCTCTTCAGCTCCGACTGCAAATTTTCTTTGGTACTGAGATCGAGGCTTTGTGATAGCCACTCCTAAACACTGACTTTGCTGTCCTTAGCTCCCGTTGTAGCTATTTTGAGTGAAGACCTGCCCTCCTTTACATGTTGCTTTAATATTTTCACATAATGTTCTTCCTTCATGACACAATCTTATTTTCTGGAGCCTCCTGCAGCAAAACACTCCCACTGTTCTGCACAGCGAGGATATTTGTTCTTAGATGGGCAAGTTTATCAATTTTTCGAACAAATGCAACACTGGTTATAAAGGTAAAATATTTTTCGTCTTGGTTTCATCAGGTCACATGCCTAAAAATTAAGGTTTTTGTTCCTTTGTGCATTTTAAACTGTAATCTATCTTCTTGATGTTTCAGCCCATGTTGGTACAGGCCTTGTTTCAATGTGGATAAAGTCACTCTGATCAGGTTTAACCAGCATCCTCAGAAGGTCTCTTGCTTGTTTTTATTTGGTTGATTCACATTTTTCACACATTTAATCTCTGCTACACAAAACCAGTCTGCTTTCCCAACACAGTGAAAGCTGGACATTCCCCATTTATACACGTACATAATTATTTGAACAGATGAATCAATATGGAGCCTTCACGAATCTAGAAAATTGTACAGAAAAAATAAATCTGACTCCACAAATCTCTCCCTGATATCTTGGCTGATGTCTTTAGATTTTCCCATTATGTTAAACAATGACGCAGTTTGAGGTAATCAAACACACTGCGTTTGTTTGATTACCTCAAACTGATCATTGAGTCTCCAATTAACTCAAATGTTGTCAATCAACCTGTCAGAATCTTTTGAAGTCTTGACATCTTGGCACTCCCAAATTGTTTAAAGGAATAGTTTTTAGTATATTTAAACTTCTCAATTTGAATAAAAGGTGTGGAAAATTACAAAAAAAAGGACGTTTAGCAAATAGAAACAATTTTTGTAATCCTAACTGATATAAAACAGAAAAGATGTGATCCCATTTAAATGTGTCTCCAAATGAAGCCCTGTCAAAGCACAAGTTGAAAATGTGTTTTTTGTTTATTTAAATCCCGGCGTACCTTGACTGTGCGGATGTAATCCAGAGAATCTGGCACCAAAGACTCAAGCTCTGGAAACCTCTTGGAATATTTGTCTCTAGTGAATTTATGAATTATGTCTGAAAAAACAGGAGACAAAACTCTGATTATTAAGAGGGACGCACGTTTCTTCACACTTTTAAAACAATATTTCTCGTTTTACAGAAACTCACTGAGCTCGTTGTCGATCTCCACTGTGAGATTATTGGCTGCTACAATCAGCCTGTATTCTGGATCAGCCTCAACTGGACCTGAAACTAAAAAGAACCACAAAAAGATAATATTTTACTTCCAAGTATAACTATTAACAATATTACACAATGTAATATTTTAAGTCATTTGAGTTTTAAATATGTCACTCACCGTCTGAATTTTTTCGCTGCTTTCCAATATATTCTGAGATTTTCTCTATAATGTCTGAAAACTTTTAAAAGACACAACACGATTATAAATCCAACCAGGTTTGTTTACACCAAATACTACTTTATATAAAGCCAAAACAAATACCTGTTTGCTATTGCGGAGCTTAGCGATGGACGCCACACTCTCAGCTTTACTGTAATCCACCTCCATCTCCTCTGGAATATCTTCCAGCGCTCCCTCCATCCTTCCCTGACTCCTCTCTCCATCGCTATCCCCCTCCTCTCCTTCTGGATACAATCCATCTTCTCCCTCATCTCCGGCTTCCTCCAGATCAGCCAGGAGCTCGTCAGCCAGAGACATCTGAAAGGAAATAGTTATGAAGCAGTAGACAGTGGTGAAATAAGGGATGCATTTCAGTAAAAGCATGAATCACAAAGAGATGAAAGAAAACTGATTTTAGTTTGTATAACAGTTCGCCTTAAAAGTGAATATATAAAGAGACTTTACCTCTTCCCTAACGAAAAATAATTTGTTCAGGGAAGTTTTGTGATTCAAAGTATCACCAAAAATGAATAAAAACACACATTGTTAACTTGGCATCTACTTGAACTTCAATAACTTGGTCTTAATTAATTTTTTTTTTGTTTGGTTCCATTTTTAATTGGATCCAAAACACTTAAATGTTGTTTTAAAATCACAATTGTAAGAGCTCATCATAAATAAAGTGTAATTTAGTTTTTAATCATTATTTCTCTTATAGTTAAAATACCTTGTCTAGTGCTTTTTATATTTTTACATTTCTTAATTTTATTTTTTAAACTTAATTTTGTATTTTTAGTGATTGTTGTTTGCGCCTTTGTTTTTAACTTGTGTAAAGCACTTAGTTCTTATATTCAACTGCATTAAAATCCCCCATAAATAAAATCTGATTGATGCTTGAAAAAGATCAAAAGTCAAAATAGCTACATATACAGCATAAAGACAATATGATTGAAAGAATATTTTCTTTCAATATGATCTTAAAATACTAATCTTACACATTTAGTAGACCAAGTTCAACAATTAAATGCAAATGTGCTTTAGTCAGAAAAACAGTTTGTGTGAGAAACTGCATGCAGAGGTGGGCTTATTAAAATCGCAATTATGTTAAAATGACAAAAACAAATTTCTTAAAGGAATGTATCAAGAGATGAAAAGGTAAATAAATAATAAGTAAATAATGAGAGAAGGCGATCTGAGAAAATACTTTTGCCTAAACCTAAATTACTTTATTCAGTGATTATCCACACCATTAATTTACCAAATGTCAGTTTTAAACTGACCAAAAGTTTAGACAGATTAAAGATTCCCTTCATTCAACACAACAATGTTACATAAAAATATTAAAACGTTGGTAAAAGTTAAAAAAAAAGAAAGAATGAATAAATATCAAACCAGTTGGTAATACATATTATACAAAGTGTCAGTTTGAATAGAAATACCGATATTTCCCCCTAACCTAACAGATGTTGGATGATGATAATGTCATAATCCCGTTTCCAGAACCACAACAGAAACACCAGAAATGCCATAAACACTGAGACAAGCCTGATGTTTGCATACAGCAGAAATGCATCAGTGTTTATTCTGGCTGTAGCTCTGTTAGCCAGTTAGCTTCAGTAAACGTTGTTGAACGTCACCCGGACTTTATTTTAAAAATAAAAAAAGAACTTACCTCCGAGGCTCAAAATAGGCCTGAGCTAGTGACCAAAAAGCTGCGTGATGAAACAAAAATAATCTGTTTGAAGCGAATAAACTGAATGTTTAATCGCTGCTGTCCTCCTGTGTGAAGCGCTTCAGTGTGAAAACGTTCTGGTCGCAGACTAAATACGTCATCATGACGTCCTGCTGCTTTGTGGGAAATCGAGTCTGTCAGGCGCACAAACTCAGATGATGCATTCCGGAGGAACGTCACCATGTTTTTGTTTATAGACGTAATTTATTCATGTTTTTCTTCTGGAGCTGCGTCACAATTTATGAGAACTGTGGCTTGATTAGCCGGAAGTGGCAAAAATGTAGTCATCCATATTCATTCTTTTGGTAAATTATCATTTATATGAATATTATCATCATTATGTGAATGGATTGTTGATTTAAGCAAATAAAGAAGTAAAGAAAAACAAGAAGCTGTAAAAAGTTTCCTTGTTGCCATGGCGATGGTGTTTTCAACCTAGTACCAGATCTTTTTTTTTTTTTTTTTTGTCTTAAATGTTGTTTTTTAAGGAAATCCAAATAAGTTTGCAGGTGAGCCCTCACTACTGAGGGTGTCATTGATACTTTATGAACCTCTGATTTAATTTGTTGCTTTCCACGCATTATGTTTAAAGAAAAATGATAAAAAATGAAGCACATCCCTATATTGGACGGGTCGTTTTCCCACCCCATTGTAATTCCTACTGTAACACAGAACTGTTAATTTAAGGGTTAGAAACCATGTCATGAGACAGTTCAAATAAAAGATTCACATTTTTTTCAACCTTTATTTCCCCCCTTATTTATACATCATCCCCTCTGAAAAGCCTTTTTAAACAACACAAGTTTAAACCAACATTTAAACAGATCGAACAAACAGACTAGCATGACCTCTGCTGCGTGATCAACTGCTGTTAGTAGAAAATGGGATAAATTAACAGATACACAAACAAATGGAGCTAATTACTCATGAAAAGCTTCGATTTGTGGAGCTATAAGCTACATTAACTGTCATTAAACTATACAAAAAAAGGAATGACAAGACTGCTAAAATTTTCTGACTTGGCAAAACAAAAATAACTAAAAAGTAAAAAATAAATAAATAAATAAAAAGATACAGGACTTAGATCCATACAGTACAGATTGGCATATATTAACAAGTAAAATTATACAAAATACTTATTTTTTATTTCTTCTTAGCAATTAAGTCGTTTGGGAAAATATTTTTTATTTATTTGTTATGAAGATCTTAGAGAAGGTAAAACTTGGATGCATTCCGTCTCAAAATAATTAACAGTTTATCAAGATTAAATAAATTAGACAAATAAATAAATGAAATAAATAAATAAATAAATAAATAAATAAATAAATAAGCAAATAAATAAATAAAAAGTAGTTTGTTTAATTTTTCGTGCAGTCCAAAGTTTACATCTAAAAGTAAAAGCCCTAAAACAATATTGTATACACTCGCGTTATGGTATTTGTACAAATGCTGAGGAATATTTCTTAAATACAGTAGTCCGTTTCAAACTGCTGGATCAGCTGCTGCAGGAAGAAAAACCTCTTAAATTAGGACTGGTCTGGAATCCGAGCATTTACATGGACAGATGAACGACTAAAGAAAGTGCAACCCCCTCCTCTCTCAGTCGGGGAACTGTACAACAGAATAAAGCAGAAAAAGAGAAAGTAAGCTGGTACACAGCAAGATTCCCACTGCATAGCTGTCAGATTTGTTTCACATTTTTCAAAGCTCCAGGTTCCTTATGTTTTTTTTATTTTCGTTTTCTTTTTCTCCCAACGTAAGCAGTCTTTTCCAAAGACGTTTGCAGCCAAAGGCTACGGATAAACTCTGTAAACAGTGACAGGCAGGAGCTCAGCAACCCCCCTTTCATACAAAATCCAGTCACTGGCAAAACCTGGAATGTGTCCAGCTGGTAAAATCAGAGTCTTGTTTCTTTCAGTTCCCAAATCAGTAAAAAAATATCTTCTGGGTAAATGGCTGGTTGTTGGGTGAATTCACTGCTTGCTCTGAGAGGGTTTGGATTCAAAAGCTCCAGTTTTTCGCCTCACACCAGATGGGGGTCGTCGGCTGGGCTGACGGTGAAGCGCGATGACGTCACTGGGCCGCTTCCGATAGGAGACCGCGGTTTGATCGATAGATCCTCTTTTCTTTTCGATTCTTTGCTTTTGTTTGGCCCTGATGTAGAGAAAAACCAAACAACAGTTAGACATGAAGGCTCAAACATAAACAACCCCCTCACTAATATCTGGTTAAATTTCTTAGCAAGTCGTATCTCCACCACATGCTTTTATAACTTTAATTTTTAATGTTACAAAGTTTGACCTCACAAATTTCTGTTTAATGATCCTTTCTTCCCTTCCAATCTTCAAAATGCACTTGTTGATATTTCCACACATGACAACTTGGTCACAAACAACATCAAGCACACAAAGTTTTTGGATAGGAAGCTTTTTAGGTTCGATTGTTGCAACAAGTTCAGTATTTTTAACTTTGACATCCATAAAGTTTTAATGACTATTTGTCTTTTTATGGTTTAAAATGGAAGGATTTCATAACTCATATCATCCAAGTGTCTTTAAAGGTTGTGGATGGTGAAGTCGCATCAAGTCGGATAGGAAGGACTTCTGGTAGCAGTCAGTCTCGCATCAAATCTAAAAAGGTCTCTGACTGAAGACTGTTGCTGTAGGACAGTCTCATGCTAACAGCTCAACATCTGGGCAGCAGAGACAATATTTCACAGAAACATATCCTGGATCACATCATTGGTTATTGGCAAGCACTGCTAATCCACCTCATTTGCTTTTGCCACTCCTCTGAACTGTGTCTGGCTGCACAGAAAGCCAGGTAGAGATGTTAGAATTGGGTTTTGCCTAGTATGATTGATAAAAGAAATGCTTTGAACTTCACGTTAGAGTGAGTGTGTGTTTATATTTGAGTCTGTATGATTAACAAAAAATTAAACCTTTGTTCTAGTTCCTGTTGTTGTAAATGTTATTTACTCTTTTCCCCATGAAAGAAGAAAAGCAAAAGATGACTTTGACAATGTGTGTAAACTTCTGACTTGAACTGCATGTTCAGTAGCATCAGTTATCCAACAATGTATTTGTGCAAGAATAAATCATATGAATCCATGTCTGTTAAGAGGCTTGACACAAAAAAGGCACCTTAAAAATAACTCAAAGGAAATATGGACTCTTCTCTCTCTCCCGAGTTTTAAAATCTCCACTCCAAAAAGCTCTGAGAGATGATCTGAGTGTCTAATTTTGGAGCATCTTTGAGGGTAAAAGAAACACTGAGCTCTGACTTTCATTTTGCTGTGAGATGAGGTAATGAGTTTACAAGATGGAGAGCGCAGTTTAAACCAGAAAATGTGTTGGAGGGGGAAACACGGCTTAGGACGTGCATTGTTGAGAGCAGGATTAATGTCCCGGCTCAGCTCCACATGCCACAGCGTCAAGGGAGACGGTTGATTATGGGAGATTAATTCTGGCTGCACACTGGAATAAAAGATGGGGGGAAATGAAGCTGTTCTGTTTAAAGTGCGAGGAGATGAGTTAGATGTCAGATTTTATTACTATGGTAACCACCTCAAGGTGAAACTTTATTAAAGTGAGACACGTTGCACCGATGTGTGAGTCAGTTGTTGGGTGACATTGACCATTTCCCCAGAACCAGAACCAAACATGGAGAAGCAGCATTCAGCTTCTATGCACCACAAATCTGGAACAAACTTCCAGAAAGCTGCAAAACAGCTGAAACACTGAGTTCCTTTAACCCCATAGGTCCTAAATGTAGCGCCGTCGATCTAGCCAAATTTTCAGTACCGTAATTCTGCCACACTCTGCGCTATCTGAAAAATCCCAACGGTTTCTGAAAGACGTTGCGTTATTATTAGGGTAATTTACGGTAATTTCACCCCCGCAGTAGCAGGAAGTGAAATTAATCTGAGGGACAATCTTTTAATAGACGGTAAATTGCGAAAATAACTTGCTAGATATTGAAAGTTTCAGTTTTTCTGGATTCATTTAAGATAAGCAAAAATATCCAGGTGGAGATTTTAAATTTAGGACATAAAGGGTTGAATCTAGACTAAAACCCCACCTGTTTAGAGTTGGTTTTTAACCATAATAAATGAAACACTGATATGATGTATAATGATGGAACTTGGCTAAATGTAATACTTACTGGTTTTCTCAATTGTTGACTGTGTTTTATTTTCTATGACTTTGTATTTTTTGTGCTTTTATGGTGTAAATAATTTTGAACTGCCTTATTATACAAATAAACCTGATTGATTTGCTCTGGATCTTTTCAAGGACATAAGATGTTTATGAGCTCACCATGAAAGTCCAGCTTGCTGCTTTTCACAGAGACTGAACCTGGACTTGTAGGAGCTGAGCTGCTCAACTCATTGGTTGGAGTTTCCTGTAGCAAAGAAATAGACACTTAAATCACTTTTAATTCAAACTCATCATTCCAGATGCTGACTGTAAAACAAACAGGAAGTACCTGATCAAACAGATAGATTGTAACGTCATCGAAGAAGGACACATTCCTCCCTCTGTCCCGCTCTCTGTCCAAAGGCTCCTTGGGTGATTTTAACAGACTTCTCAGCCCAATTCGTTTGTCCACGTCCGTCTCCGTGACAACAATCACCCTGCGGGAGCTCTCATCCTCCTGCTCATCCTCCTCGTCGTCGTCAGGGTCGATTCCTGATGACAGGCCCCTTCGTCTACCGATGCGATTTCCGATCGAACCGTCCCCGAATCCGCCTTTCCCGCTCGGGGTGAGAGGGAGATTCAGAGCGAGAGGAGGGAGGGCGAGAGATAGGCGAGCGAGTTTGGCTTTAAAACAAGAAAGGAACAGAGTTTAGATAACGAACTGAGTCAAATTTTGCAAGAATGATCAAAAATATGTTTTACTTGTGGAAATAAAACCAACATTAGCTAAGGATGCATCATTATTGTACCTTCGGCTCATAACTCTACAGAAATCCATTCATCTGTTCAGACTATTTCAACTATTTGCTGTACGCTTTCATTCAACTCTTCCTTTTTAATTGCTTTATTAATCACCTATAAGTGATTTCTGCTTCAACTAGTTACTAGTAGGACAGATGTAAGAGTTGCTATTTCGGCAAAAGTTACGCTTTTTGCGCTTTTATAGTTGAACAAAACCTTTGCAGCTTTTTGCTATGAAAGTGTCCTTCTAGCTGAACAAAAATGTTATATTTTGCACTTTTTTGAGGGAAAAAGTGACTTTTTAAAAATATTTTCTACTAGGACAATGGGTGAATTTGTTAGTTGGACAACAAATTAAACAGACGGTATGATATTGACATACTTTGTCAGAATCATACCGTCTGTAATTTTAACAATTCCAGGGTATCACAAAGTGTGACCTGCAAGTGTTAAACTTATTGCATCCAAAATGTAAAACCGGCTGTTATGAATTTGTATAGGAAAAGGACACCCGATACGACTAGTATTTAATAAATACACTAACAGCTTGCCGTAGTGAGTTGGTTAGCAGCAGGTTTAGTCCATTACAGTGTCAAATTAACAAATTTGATTTAAATATTGTCCACTGGTATGTCTACGCTTTTGCACTTTATACTATTTATTGATGTTCAGAGCAATTCTGGCTGCAGAAGATTCAGATTTGTAATCTGAATCTTCACAATAGTTGACGTAGTGATTCTGTAAACCTCATTAAGGACCAGAAGCTAATTAAAGAAGATTATCTAATTCGTTGGTTTAAATTATTTATATAAAGCTTCATCTAAGAAGTGGATGTGATTTTGATCAGATTTACTTGGACCAAGAAGCACCTCCCAAAAGCTGACATGTAAAAATGGACATTTTAATGAATAATCGAAGCAGAGAAATTTACATCAAGTCGACTCTGTTACTATCGTTTACTAGATTAGTAAAACTGGTCAAATATTTTTGCAAGGAGTACATTTATTAAGAAAAAATATTTTGAGGGAAAAACAGCTTTTTTTAACTGTAAAATATTGTTTTTATAAAAGAAAAATGATTCAACAGTAACTCTGTCACGGCTCATGAAGATGCTTTATTAATATAAGAAATATAACAGACTTTACCGCAGGTTAGAAACAGGTCAAATGGGCTGATAATTTACTGCCTGGTCAGATTCACTTTGTAAATATATAGTTCTTTTATTTTAAATTTAAAATAAATCTTTTAATTTTATTTTATTCTGCACTGATGCTTTATTGTCATTGTCAAGCCTTCCCACCTATATTTCAGCCTAATCCTGCTTCCATTTCACACAGTCTATTTCACAACCTTTCTTTTATCCAAGGCAAATCAGTTTACTTCTCTTAGTGGTCAAGTAGATGGGAAATAATAAATTATTATGTCAAACATAAAATCTCACATATAAGTTTAGCCTAATTGTGAATTATTCTCCTGAAGATTTAAGATTGCACAGTAGTTCAACTATCATAGTTGGTTCTGATTCCTCTTTGGACAATTGGACTTTTGACTCGAGATCAAACCAAAATGTTTCTGAGCAACATTCTGCTGTACAAAATGACCAAAACATCCAAAAGCATAAAAATGTCTGTCACATCTTCATCCTTCAGTACATGTCGCCCCTGGCTTTCTTTACTAATTATCAGATCGTTGCTCTCTCATCAGCTACCTTGTGCAGCTTAACTAAAGAGTATTTTTGTTGCTGTTTGTTTTTTTGTCTTGTCATTATTCTAAGGTAGAATTATGAAGCTCAATCAGACGTAACAAAATAGAAAGACTAAAATGAAAGTATGACCTTTATTTCTTTGTGAGAAACATCAAATAATGGGCACACATGCAATCTAAACTTAACTCGTTTGTGAGATAACCTGACTTCCCAAGAATAGGGTAAGTTTACATTACATAACATTTAACTTTAACTTTGCAGAAACAAGTAGGAGACACAATGTCCAGGTTATAATCTAGTTAAATGCAGAGGAAATTTTAGAAGAAGGAAAAATTAAAAGCAAACTGAAACCATGTCAGCAGAGGAAAAGGAATAAACGGAAAAGTAGCTTTTTGTGATGCAGCATGAAAATACCTTTCATTGCCTGGTTTGCAGCAGGTTGAGATGCAGTGATCTCAGGTTGTTCAATCACAGTGAGCGGCTCAGGTTCAGTTTTATCAGACTCAATGAGGGGCTCTTGGTTAAGGGAAGCCTCCTGCTCCTCTGGGCTGTGAAGAAAAATATATATTACACCCTAAATATAGTATGACACTATTTGTTTACCAAGACATGTTTGTTTCAGGCATATCAGATAGTTTTAGCTTTATTTATCACAGTTTTGATAGATACACTTGTAAGAAATTGCACTAAACAACCATGCAAGAAAGTCCTTATTAAAAGAAAATTTCTTATTTGTATTTTTACAGTTCAGCTAAAGAACCAAGTCTCAGATGCTCATTGCAGGATTCAAATCTTAATCAAAAGCTGTAATTTGCAGATTGTGGGTTGCTGCTAAGGGTTCGCTGCTTCCCACAGAGACAGAGCGGGAAAAATGGCAACATGCTGACTGCAGAAGGAAGGAAGAGCAGCACTTGAAACGAGCAGATAATTTTCAAGATTATCACAGAGTTCACATCAATGGCGTCTGTAGTGCTTATATAATACCTCAGACCAAAAAAACATCTATTTTAAAATCACAGAAATATTCTACAAAAGTAATCATCTTATCATCGGTGTACAAAGTGTTGCAAGAATAATTACATCACTTTAACTTCACATGTTGTCATTGCTAAAATCCTCAAACTTCAATGTATTTAGAGGTGATTTCACTTGACAGAGCAACACTAAACACAACATGATTGTAAACTGGAAGGAAAATGGTACATGGTTTTCTTTATTTTTTGGTAAATAAAAATCTGAAAATGGTGGCATGTGCTTTTATTGATCCCCTCTGAGGCATAATTAATAAGTTTTTCCAATTTCTTGTCATAAATTAGCCAAAGTTCAGTCTGAGAGCATCTGTGAAATTAATTTGAATTTAGGTCCGGACTTTGTGGACCTTTCCAGCAAAGATACATCATTGAGTGTGTGTTCAGGGTGATGTGCTTCTTGTTTGCCACAAAAAGCACTGTGACTCTCTGCAGCTCCTCCAGAGTTACAAACATAAAAGAATAGCTTTATGTTGAGTACAAAAAGGTGGCATGACTAGTTAGATGCTTTCCAAAGGCAGTGAATCTTATTTAGGAGTATTAGAGTTAAAGGGACCGGATGCAAATACAGCAATGTTAAGTTGCGACAATGTAAACATATTTGTGCGTGTATTTAATTAATCATGACTTTGATTTGATCTAGCATATGAAATAAACGGAAGTTTGTGATGATGTAAAAACATTACACCACAAAAAGTGAAATTAGTCAAAGGGAGTCAAGCGGTATAATCTAATTTCCTCCAATCCTCCAATCTTCTGTATGTTTCCATCTGCCTTCATACCTCTCATCCTTTCTTTGGTCTTCCACGGACCTGCTGCAGCTTTCCTTGACTTGTTCCCCCCACGGCCGAAGTGTCACAGTCTCTTTCACAGCCGACCCCCAAAGCATGTTTGTTTTCACATTTTCACTGAGGGAGAACTGCAGTCTCTCCTCACACACCTGCAACATCAGAGTAACCCAGTAAGGGAGCTGAGTGAACAGAAACCATGTAAGAAGTTAGACCACACACTCACCTGCATCATGAGGCCATTTCTGGTTGTCATCTTGGATAGAGATCCCTGATCCTTGACATCGGGTGTTTGACCTGGTGACCTCTGCTCATCAATCTTCTCCACTGGTTGTGACAAGATTGTTTGCTCAGATTCAATCAACTTATTGCAGTTATCAGAGACATCTTCTGCCTTTAAATCCCCTCTGTCAGCCTCAGGAGTTGAGAAGTCATCATCTTCTTCTGTATCACTGCCCTTCTGATCGGCTGTTTTCTTCAAAGACTCCAGAAGCTCCAGATTCCCCAAGAAAAGTTCCCCCAGTGTCTCCTCCTCATCCCCAGAGATGCAACAGAGTTGTTCGAGTTTTTCAAAATCCTCCAGCGGCTCCTCGTCCAGGTCTTTCCACTCGGATATCAGCAATGCTGGGATGTTTTTCAAGAGATCTTGCTGTGTAGAAGGACCTGCAGGTGAGGTTTTCTGGGTGAAGCTATGACAAACATCTTCAATATCTGAAGTAAAGTTGTTGTCATCAGTCAGTGTTATGTGTACAGACGGGGAGTTCAGGTTGGCGGAGATCCCTTTATTCTGAGTTGTAGCTGGTGGTAGCTCTTGCAGAGATGGCGCCGAGACAGCTGTGCTGTTCGCTGGGGAAATATACGACTCTGTCTCTGGGCCAGCACTGAAGTCTTCCGGATTTATGGCAGTAATAAATTCCTCTGCCTCTATAACAGACGGTGGCGGACTAGGAAAAGAGTCATCTAAACTCTCCAGTTTATCATCTTGCACATCGAGGTCTATGCTTGCCGGTGGACTAGGGAAATCAACAGAGCTGAAATTGTCTACTTCTTGATATGACTGATTAAGCTCCTCCGCTCCGGACTGAAGGGCCGCGTCTCTGTAATCCTCATTAACATTTTGGAGACTTTCCTCTAAAGACTGTGTAGCAAGCCATGGGCTATGCTCAGCTACTTGTTTGAAGCTTGATTCATCGTTTTCTAGGTTGGCAGAGTTACCTTGAAGAGGTTCAGTGATGCTGATGGATATACTAGAGATGTCATTCTGGAAAGAATGGCTGAAGTGGTTCTCAGAATCAACATGTTCAGTTGATATTTGTCCCTCTCTGTAGAGATGGTTCTGTGTCAATCTGTTGAAGTTTTGATTCTCCTCCATGTCTGTCAAACACCCTCTGTCCTGAATCTGCCTTTCTACAAACCTCTCTTCTCCTGGAGTTTCCATATTCTCCACTTCTATATCACAGATTTTATTCATTGTGCTGCTCTTAAAATCATCAATTTCCTCCAGATTCTCAATATTTTCCTCTTGTTGGATATCTGCTGCAGACTGCTGGGTTTCAGAGTCTCTTACCTTTTCACATGAAGCGATATTGCAGCTCAGTTCTTGTGTTTTATTGGTCCCAGTTTCATTTCTGGACTCTGTTGAAAAAGGATGAGGCTCCCTTCCTGCATGTTCATCGTTTTCTTTAGATTCCCAATACTTCTCCTGAGTCCCCCAGTTCCTATTGCTAAACCCCGCAAAAAATTCTGACCTTAGCTCTACTTCTTGTTGCTTTTTCTCTGGAGAAGCCCACTGATTATTTTGTTCTCCTGATTCCATCAAACAGTGACAGTCAATTTCCCCAGTAACAACTCCAGAGGGTGGTGCTTCTTCATCCTCTTCCACGGCACTCCACCAGTCCTCAGCCATCACATCTTGGCCCTCGCAAGACTCTGCAGAGGCTTGATGTGTGTCCAACTCAGTTCTGACCTCCCCATCTACTCTGTGGTCTGAGCAGTGAAGATCTCTCAGCTCATTGTGGTCCAAACAAACCATTTCTTCAACACCTTGCTCAGTACACAGATTGGTCAGACTAACTTTATCCTCTCTGTGCAAGTTATCATTGTTTTGAAATTCACTCATTTTGGACAATCTGGACTCAGATTCCACTGTTGCATTCCCAGATTTCAAAGACCTTTGAGCAGTGAGATCCCTCTCTGTCGTATCTGGTTCAACAATGCCAGACATGGAGTTGATCAAGCTTTTTGTACCACTGGGACTCTTAGAGTGCAGATTCAAGTTGCTCTTTTCAGAATCTGTGCATGTATAATCCGTTATCTTGGAAATTATGCCATCTGTGTAGTGGCTGTCTATCACATACCCACCACTGTGTGAAAGGTTCTTCAGAGGTTCTTCGTCTAACTTTGAAAACAGCTTATCAATTAAGTCAACACAGTCCTTGACTTGATGATCATCATGCAGCAATGTGGATTTTTTGCTCTCGTTGTGATTGTGAAAAATGCCTGAATCGTCCCTGTGCACAGCCTCTAGCCCTTTGTTTAGTATATCTTTTTCACAATGTAAGTAGTAAGAGTCATTTTCACAATACTCAACAGTCTTTTCTTTTCCACTTTCTGTTTTTGTACGGGATGCATGTGAAGTACTTCGTAAAGGGCTTTTTTCTCCTGCTTCCCCCTCATCTTCAGTCTTCTCCTCTATCCCTGTGAGTGCTCCCCGCTCGCCCCCTCGGCCTCCAGTTTGTCTGGACCCTGGTCCATCGCCTGTCCTCCTGTTCATCACATCACCCTCTAAGTCGTTGTCGGAGAAATAGGCAGAGTCTCTGTGTGGGGTTTCGTTTCCCAGGACCCGCCACCCACTGCCGCCTCCTGCTCCGGTCCAGGAATCACTGGGTGTGAGGCCGTCCACCGAGCTGGAGGTCATGGGTGACAGGACAGAGTCAGTGGGAGTGATGATATCAGAGGACAGGTCATAATCTGGAGTGTTCGGAGTGACTTCACAGTTAGTTTCGTTTTGAATGACAGACTTTTCCAGATCATTGTACTTGTGCTGAAAGAAATTTTCCCCATTTCTCTCCAGAGCAGCTGCGTTCCCACCACATTTCCCCTCTGTTTGATCTTCTATCTGAGAACTGCAGACCTGTAGGTGCTCTTTCATCATTTCACCATTCTCTACAACAACAGTAGTCTTCGTTTGATTTAAAATGAGAGACTTGTTCTCCTGTAGTATCACAGTGTTGGACTCAGTGGATTCAGAAGGAGATAACTCTGGAGGGTCTATTAGTTCCCCTCTGGCAGGTAAGGCAGGTCCATCTGAACAGTCTTCCTCCTCCTTCTTGCATTCATCAGTTTCACTGTGCAATAAACCATTTTTGGGCATTATTTCTGAGAGCACAAACTCTCCAGTCTGGCAGTGATCAGCATTGTTTCCTTGGTTGCATGATTTAAGCAGTTGTTTGTTTGATCCTATGTGGAGAATTGGGATCTCGGGTCTGATGGAGACCTTAATCTCGCTCTTCTTTGCACGTTTGGTCACTTGTGCATAGATGGCCTCAGTGTGTATCTCTTCTTTCCCCTTGTTGGATGCTCGTATGGAGCTTTCTGACTGGAATGTGATGGTCTGAGCAGAGTTTGGGTCGATGCATATGGATTCGTATTCAGGTGACAATGGAGTAGGGGAGATGGATGGATCTGATTCATCTTTATTTGTGGTAGCGCTTTGTCTGGATATGATTTCAGTCAAAAAAGTTTCTGCTGACTGGATCTCTTTCAGGAACTCCTCTCTGGTCATTTCTGTTTTTCTTGGTTCAGTTTCAGCAAAATGTATTTCAGATTCTTGTTTCTCCCTCTCTGACAGAAGAGATCGGGATCTCCGTATACCTTTTGTGCTGCTGTCTTCAGTGTCTTTGTTAGATGAAAGGTTGGGAGAGCAGACATAGGGGTGCAACCTGGATCCTGCAGGATACAGGTATTTAACTGGATCGTTTTCCTCATCCTTGTCCGTTTCCATTCTGTCTGTGTCAACCTCTGTGAGGAAAAGATCCCCTTGGAATGATGCCTTGTCCTCCTCAACTCCTGTCCTTTGGAATTGCTTCTCCTGTCCCGATGACTGTCCTGCTGAGCCTATCTCAGTGATCAGTGATTGGGAACGGCGCATTCCCTTGTTGTGCAGCAGAAAGTTCCCCCATCGCTCTCCATCATTCTTTTCCTCCTTCTCCACATCCCACAAGGTGTTAGACTTGGGCTCACTCGACTCTGTCACACTTGATATCTCAGTTAGAAACAGGTGCATTGGAGACTTTTTGGCTGCTGCAACTCGTTCTGCCTGAAGTTCAGCATCTTCCCTCCAAATAGTAGGCAGAATAGTGTCCAGCCGTGACTGGGTCCTCTTCATTCCCCTGGAGAAGAGCTCAGAGGTGGCTGGGTCTGCATCTTCTGACAGGCTGGAGTGAGCAACTGTGGTCCGACTGCTGTGTCTCTCAGGGGAGGCGAAAGGGGAGTCATCCTCATCTGAGTAGGTAGGACTAGACGAGGACTGCCTCTCAATCTGGGAATCTGCATGCTGAGGACGGGGTGGGTTTCGATAAATGGGCCGCAGAGGATTTTCCCTACGAATGGGGGAGTCAAAGTCTTTCATACGGGGATGACATTCCTCCTTGGAGGTGTGGCTTGATGGTGCATGCCTCCTGTCTGGCTCTCTATTGGACATGTCACAGGATAGCGGGTCTCTGTTGGATCTCTGCATCTGTGTCTTTGTGTATCTTGAGTATCTGTCAGCTGTGTTGTAGCTTGGGAAGCTGCGTTGAGGTTTGGAGTGTGGGGGTAGAGGTGGAGGACACATCTGAGGGTAAATGGGATGGCTGGATGGTGGGATGGAGGGGGAGAGAGACGGGGATGGGGGCAGAATCTGTCGGGACCGATGGAAGCCGAGGTGATCAAAGGTGGAGGACGGGCAGGAGCTCATGTGGAGGGGGTCCGTCTCAATCTTTCCGCCGATGGTGTAGTGAGGCAGTCCTCTGTATCCAAGCGGAGGCGCTGGGAGAGGGCGGGAGTGAAGATGATTGGAAGAGGACATGGACATTGAGCGGGGTTTGGGAGGGAGGACTGGAGCCTGGAGTACTGTGGGAGATTTTGTTTCTGTTTCCCTGCTCTTTTTCTTCTCCACATCATCATCATCATCACCCAGATCCACCACTGAGAAGTCTGTCACTCTGCTTGAAGTGTCTCTGAACTCGGCCACTCCTGTGTTGGGCACCTGGATTTTCACCTCGCTTGATCGGATAGTTTGCAGCGTCTTCCCACTGTTGTCTGCAGCGTGATAGGGGACTCGCTCTTTTCCCAGCATTCCACTACGGATTTCCACAAGCTCCACATCTCCAGGACAAACCGAATCAGATCGTAAGGAGGACTGAGATTTGCCTTTAAGAGTTGGAGATTTGTCCTGGGGAGTGTGCTCCTCTAGGCGGATGTAGTACTCACTGGCGAGCGAGGGGCTGCGGGCACTTATCACCGGCACCACAGTGGGTGTGTCTAAAGACTGTCTGTGGTTATTGTTCACAGTTGGGATCGGCTGAGGGGGAGGGAGAGGTTTGTAACCTCGTCTGGCATGAGCCTTCTCCCAGAAATACTCAAAGTTCAAGCCTTTGCTGGTTTCTGTAACTGTGAGGATGTCGTCCAGTTCAGAGGAGGATGGGGTGATGCAGTTCCCCACAGGGTCCAGTAAAGGGTAGGAGTTGTCTCTGCCGTCCCTGCCGTACTCTCTGTCTCTGTGCCGCTCATTCGCTGCACTCTGAAAGGCGGGTGGACGAAGTAGATCCCAGCGTCTTTCAAATGACTCGTCACTCTCTCCTCTCCTTCTTCTGCCCTCCTCATACTCCTCATCCTCTTCTTCCTCTTCCCCCATGCTCCTCTTTGACAATCCTCGCTCTGCGGCCAGGAGAGACGAGAGGAGGAGGAAGATTTCGGCTACAGAAGGCCGCTGGGATGGAGGGAGCCAGCAGGACTGCATGATCTCATACCTTAGTGGGAAAAAAAAAACAATAAATAAACATAAGTTTGGTTTGTAGAACTGAATTTGGCTGCATTATATCACAACTCTGAATGTGTGAAAAAAATCTGTCCATATGATATGATTGCATTGGAATGATTTGTGACATTTATAGATTCAAGCAGCAATTAAGTACGAACCAGTAATCCGCATGTGAGAGTTTAAGTCTAGGCTGGGCCAGAGTGATCTGTCGCTCCCTGATGACGAAGGTCAGCACCTCTTCATCACTCAGGTGTCTGTGGGGCTGAGCACCAAACTCGAAAAGCTCCCAGATCACCACCCCTAAAGACCTGCAAAAATATTAAAAGTATTAGAAAATAGTCAGAGAAGAGAGTGATTATTTATACAATCTAGACATTTTTTGGCCTTTTAGTTTTTATACTTGCTGTAACATTAATAGCCCATTTGGGACTCAAATAAATCTGAATCTGTTTGCAACTTGAAAACTGGACAAAATCTCAGGTTGCAATGCAAAAAAATAAAATAAAGAATTTTAAAATCTAAATACAAAGTTGTTTTTTGTATAATGTAACAAAAATAAAGTCTGGAAACTTAAATCATTCTCTAGAAAATGGCTAAATGTCCAAACTTAAACATATCTATACTGAAAGCAATGATTGTAAAATTCAAAGCTGATGCAGTTAGGAGCCGTGGTTTAATTTGCAACCATGAACATTGAGCAGGAAAGCAAAGGACTCCTCAAGGTCATTAATAGAGAACTAACAGCAGTAATATTTCTGTTTCAGAATACGCTGATGCTCAGTAAACTAAATTATTTTGAGGCTTCTTGCACATCTTTAGCCGTGTTGCCAATAAATGTGAAGGAGCTGTAGTGAATTGTTATAAGATGATTGTCTCCAACGTGTCAGGGGTCATCAGCTCAGGTTTTTTTTCAGCAATAATAAAAAGAAAAACTTGCTTACCACACGTTGCTGGTTTTGGTTTGATCCGTAACAATCAGGGATCCTCTGTACTCCTCCAGCAGCTCAGGAGCAATCCACCGCAGAGGGATCCACAGCTTGTCTGGAGTCAGGTAATAGTCCTCCTTTAGAAACAAATGCACCAACATGTGTTATTTACACTGTTTAATTTAGGGCTGAAACCAATTATTATTTTTTAACTGATTATTCTGATTAATTGTTTAAAAAAGTTGGCACATTCTGCAGATTTTTCATTTAGCCAATTAAGCTTATTTTATACAACACTAGAAATATTTATAAATGCAAATAAACAAATAATTTAATAATTTTTTTTAAAGTAATAAAATAAACATTTTATTTCCTAAAATGTGACAACATAGCATTCATTTAGTGATCATTTGTAGCAAAGGAAACATTGAAACTATCAGATCAGCATCTGAAAAGTTCAGCCCTTTCTGTTTGACTCAACATCAATAAAGTGCAGAAATGATCTGTTAACTGTTTTTTATTTTTATTTTGGATTAACAGATTAATAATTGGAGAGCTAAAGGTGCTTAATAGGAGTTATTTTTTGCTGAATTTTAGCCAGGTGAAGCAAAAACTATATCCTTTGACGAGGTGTGGGTAGAACACAATTACTGACAAAAAAGGGATTTGTTTTTATCTTAAACCCATAATGTATTTGTGACCTAATTATTGCTCTGAATATGTTGTTCTTTTAGTAGATGACCTTTATTGAGTCTGTATATTCAGTTAACAATTAATTAATTTAACTGGTTGCTAAATTAGTTGGCGTTATTTTATTAATCAATTCATCATGATTAATCAGATTAATCATTTCAGCTTAGTTTAATTTGTCCACTTCTGAAAAGCATACAAACATAGATTAACATACCTTGTAATGGTTGTGTGAGAGGCCGTAGTCGCCTATTCTGACAGTGAGGTCAGAGGTCAGAAGGCAGTTTCTTAAAGCCAAGTCGCTACAGAGAAAACACACACAAAAACCTGATCAAAAATTCCCCCTTCTTCTGCGTTGCTTTAATGAAATGAAATGAAGTGAAAGGAAACTCCTGACAGACCTGTGAATGTAGTTGTTTTCGTGGAGATGCAGCAGACCCGAAGTGATCTCGAAGGCCATCCTCTGAAGAGTCAACAGGTCCCTGGTTGGCAGGTCTGGAGTCATCCCATCTGACTTCCTCTGGGCCCGCAGGTAGCGCTTCAGGTCTCCCTAAATTACACAACATTAGCACTGTATGTTTAGCAGGAGGAGGAGTCAGCTCGGGTTTGTTTCTAGGTTTGTATGTGTTTTGACGCAAAGCAAAAAGCTGCAGCAATGCTGACTGTGTATGTGAATCCTGCAGTAAAAACATACATTTTTAGATGTCTGCCATCCCAGAGCGTAAAAAAAATACAACAAAAAAAACAACTGGGGAATTTGGTAATGAGCTGGCAACCTTTTTAGTATTCATTTGTGTTGCAAGAACTGAAAGGGAATAAAATCAGGATGGAAAATATGTGTGAGGCAGAAAACAGGAGAGTCTTTTTTTCTCCTGAAGCCGTCTAAGAGGACTCTGATTTTGTTTGGCTTTCCTCCCTGTTGTCATCGGGATTGATCTGCTTGTGTCTCTGTTTGGCCTGAGAGTCACTCCTAAGGTTTTGCTAATGAGTCACAGATTGTGCCAGCTGAGAAACGGGAAAACAAACCGACCGAAACAATAGATCATCCACAGTTTTCCTGACACGGACATAGCAGAGCGTTCCTCGTGTAATGACTTTAAAAGACGGTTACGAAATGCAAAAAGTGACGTAAATGATCTATAAATTGCCAAAAATAAAATCCAGTGGACCTTAAATTTAAAGACTTCTCTGGCATTTCATATAAGTTATTTATTTTGTATTAAAAGTATAGGTAAAGTATTCATGTCCCTTGCAATTTTTTTGCATTTTATCACAATGCAACTCATTTTATTCTATTGGGATAAAAGTATGGAAATATTTGAAGCTGGCTTGTTGTGCAACAATCTCAGACAGACATCCAAAGTTGGATCAAAATCCCCCAAAGAATTTATAGATTGTAATATAGATTGAAGTTTCTATTTGTGACTAACAAGGTTATGTACTTTCCATGACATCTACTGTAGTGTTTTCCCATTTCCATGAATTTTTTTTTTTTTTTTTTTTTTTGTCATTTTTTTCTCCGAAGAGTTTTTTGCGGCGCTAGTGGCTCGCATTTTCCACAACAGTAGGCTGACAGGAAGGGGGAAGNGGGGGGAAGACATGCGGCAAAGGTCGCCGGGACCGGGAGTCGAACCTGCGACGTCCGCGTCGAGGACTGAGGCCTCCAAACGTGGGGCGTGCTAAACCACTGCGCCACCACAGCACGCCCCATTTCCATGAAATTTTAACTTACCAGCTGACAAAACTCCATAACCAGGAGGAAGGGGATGCTCTCGCTGCACTGCCCCAGACACTGGAGGATGTTGGGATGCTTCAGGCTCCTGCAAGAAGAGCGACAGACAAAGCAAAAGAAAAATCTCTTTAAGAGACGACAGAGGCAACAAAGACAAAGCTGTTCATAGATAAATCCCAAATGTCTGGGTTAAAGCCAAAATGTTACCCAGATCTATCACCCTGTAATTACTCAGCTCTTACTGTCAAGAACAAGTTTTATTATCATTTAGCTGCAGTAAAAACAAAACTTTGAAGGAGTTTTGAAGGAGTTTTCGTAGTTCACTTTCTGGCTGGTTTTATTGATTAATAGTGATGGTGGCTGTTTTTCTAAAGAAAAGTCGAAGCAAATTTAGATTTACTGCAGTGAGAGTTGTGATGAAAGTTAAAAATATGTATCGTATTTCTCTTATTTTAGTTTCCCTTCATTGGCTCCAGAATATAAGTTAAGATTCTCCTTCTCACATGTAAACCCCTGAATAATGAAGCTCCATCATACATCAGAGATCTGATGCTTCCTAACAGAGCACATGAATAGAAATTACCTTTTTTGTAAAGTAACTTGAAATGACATTTGTTGTGAACTGGCACTATATAAATAAATTGAATATATTACAGAGTAGAGTAAACCAATAATTTGTTATCATGAATATTTTTTGTTCCACATCAGAGTTCGATTGCACATTCACACCTCATGTAACAAATTAGAGTTTGATTACAGCAGACTAAGCAGGGCTGGTTTGAATGCACTGAGGCTCCTCCATGTCTCACAGTGGGGACAACGTCCTTTTCTTGGTTTGCTCCGTTTTTGTGTCTGTGGACATATGTGTCTTGTCAGAAAGCTTCAGTTTTGTCTCATCTGTCTAAAGGACATTCTCACAGAAACCATGTGGCTTGTCAATATGCATTGTGGCAAATTCAGTCTCATTCATTTATGCTTTGCTTTCCTCCTTTATTGTCTCTCATGAAGTCCACTTTGACTCAAACAACAACTGAAGGAGCGATCTAACACTGATGAACCTTGACCTTGGAGCTCATCTTTAGTTTCTTTGGAGGTTGTTCTGGATTCTTTGGTCACTATTTATATTATCCTTCACTTCAATTTGTCATTAATTGTAACCGACAATCCAGTGAACTTTAAAACTCTGAATAATAAGTGCAACTGTAATCACAGGAGCATAAAGGCAAATTAAATTAAAGGCATTTTTTATTATTATTTCCAGTGAAATTTTGCTTCTGCCATGCTTTTTAAGGCTTTATTTTCACATCTTAATGATGGGTGACAGTAAATGTGGCCGTGGATTATAAATCTGACTTTGCAGCCTTCAGACAGTGTTGTTATCTTGTGCAGCTGCTCCCACCTGTACGGCTCCGATTCAGCCAGGAACTTCCTCTGCTCCAGGGGGCTGGCGCTCACACGCAGCTCCTTCACCACAGCCTGAGACGAGCCGCAGTCGCACAGCACTTCAGCCAGGATCACCTGCAAACGACAGATGGACCGTGATGTGGAAGAGAGCCGGGAGCAGAAGCAGAGTGGCGATAAACGCAGTCGCCTGATTTATGATTTGTGATCTAATCAGCGGACGGGATTAAACATCAGAGAGGAGAGAGAACGCCGGGAAGGATCAAAACCCGTGAATAACGGGATAACTTTGAGATGTGAGGTAAAGGCGGTGATCTTACCTTCCCAAACCAACCGTTTCCTATTTCCTGAAGGTAATTTAAAGCGTGTCTTTTAAAACACTGAGATTTGGGATCTGTGGAAAAGAGAAACACAAAAGATTTTATTATACTTTTGCTAGAAACAAAAACAATTTCTGAAATTGCTGAAGATATAAGAACTTAATTTTCTGCAACAACGCAGGAACTGTAAATAATAAAAGACTGAAATATTAAACACTGAGTCTGCAGTCTTTACAGCTCAAAGAGCCATTTTTACTCAACAAAACAAGTCAAAAATGTTACATAACCTTTTAAAAAAAGACAACTCATAATTTTGATCAACATCTACTGCAGGAAATGTGTTGTCATTCTTATATAACAACTTTATTTATATTTTTGGGTTTTAAAATTAAAAGAAGCACAACATTTTTGCGAAAATATGACAACACATTTTCTTCTGCAGGACATTGATTGTTATATAAAATATATAAAAGACACAGTTTTCAACCTACAGACAAGAAAAACACTTGGTATTTGGTACTTTTAGTGACATTCTGCAGTGGAAATTCAATGCAATTTTTCCATAAAAAACTGCTAAAACCTGCATTAGCTGTTGTATCTATATTTAAATATTTTGGCTGGTTTATTGTTTTTACCCATGATATTAAAAGCCACTGTGTAAAGTCCAAAGAACCATTTTGCAGACCCCTGGTCTAGACATTTAAAACATAAAACATGCATAAATAAAACAAATAATAAGAATGATTCATAATCATTGAAAGTAATATTATTGCATTCTTCCTGTTAAAGGGGGAGTTTTTCCTCTACACTGTCGCTGCATGCAGCTCAGTATTAGTGATTGCTACATAGAGGTGTGGGGGATATGGACTTACAGTTTTATTACAATGTTTTGTGGTAACATTGTGAAAACGGTAAAAGTGTTAGTAGTATTTATTACTTCTTTTTCAGGTAACTGTACGGATATGAAAGCACAGCACAGCAACAAACACAAATACAAATACTGCTCTAGAAAATCACCATTTGTAATACGCTTCTTTAAGACACCAGTCACATAAAAAAAATGTAATTTGTATCCCTAAAATGCAAAAAGTAACTGCATTAATCATATTTTCAAATTTATAGATATTTATTCATGCACTTTTATTGAACAAACAGCAATAAGGACAATTTTAGGAGGGGTCAAACATCATTAGTTAAAATTCGTTGTGACAATAATGAATCAAAATCTCATCATGAGAAGAAATTTATCACGATAAATAGTAAACACTATGATAAATGCCCACAGCTATCTGTAAAATCAATAAAAGACACAAGCAGCTGTCCACTGCTCTCCTGGACGGGTCACCGGTCCGTCACAGGACAACGCAGAGACAAACAAACATGCAGTTTAAAGAGACCAATTATCCTAACATGCATGTATCTGGGAGGAAACCAGAGTTCCCAACATCTGGACTTCCTGCAGAAAGGCAGCAACAGTTCTAACAACTGGAAATATATTTCTCCTTATCATATGTTAAAGGTCAAATATCCAGGTCAAAGTACAAACTTTTAGTAGACAAACACAATGCCCTTTAAAGAAATGCATTCTGCCCAAATGTCTGACTTGTCCAGCTCAAACTGACCACTGATGCAGAAGTTTCCCAGATTTCCACTTCACTTAGAGGTGAACTGGGCCAACTACTGGGTCAGCACTCGCTTTGAGACCTTTGAATTATCCACCTCACTGACTCAGGAGACAGCCAACCGTGAGGGAGCGCTGAACAAGCTGAAACACTTACCACGATTTAGCCGGAGCCGCCGGAGCGTTTCATATCAGTCCATATCGATAATTATTGTTTAGTCTTTTTTTGTTTTAAACATCTGAAATACAGACAAACTAGGGGCGTGACTTTTCCTGTTTTATCCACTGTATTAAGCAGTTATGAGGCACACAGCTGCTGTGTCAGTTACTGGACAAGTTGTTGCTAGGTAACCAAAGAGTGAGTGAGTCAGTTGATTCCACCAACTTAACTTAGCTGGTCATGAGAGGTTGAGCAACTAAAGTCTTTCCTCTGCCTACATCTCCCAGAATGCTGTACGGTTCTGGTTCAGAGTTCAGTGACTACTCTATAAAGTGAATATTGAAAATTCCAGCTATTGATATTGATCACGTGTCTCTCATGATTTATATAGTTATTAATTTATTGTCCAGCTCTAAGCAGGGCCGTCCTCCATCTTTGTTTTCTAGGGGTGAAGTGAAAGTAAGCGAGCCCGAAGGCTGGGTTACCTGCTCCGTCCTGCAGGGCGGCGCACTTGGGGCGGTCTCTGACCGGCAGGGTATAAACCTCAGGGAGGGAGGGGCAGGACGACAGGCTGTCCTCCTGGATGGGACTGGAGCCGCCGGAGCACTCCTCTCCATCTGCGTTGTCAAACTCCTGGTTGAGCCACAACAATGCAGAAAATTACAACATGGCGACAAACAAAAATTAACTGTCAAGCACTGTTAGGTGAAAATCACTCAGATTAAAAACTCCTGAACAGGTCAGATTAAAGCTCTAATGCAGAAACAGTTTGTGTAACCCAGAGAGGTTGATTTAATGAAAGTTCATAAGCATTTACATTAATAACAAACAAAAACATGGCCATCACATTAATAAACTAATAATGTCTTATCTTAAGTTTTAAACAACAATACTACCAGGCTTTTACACAACACTGTTTTGCAAAAGTATTTATACTCCTTGAATTTTGCCACATTTTGTCATGTACACAAATTTCAATGTATTTTAATAGACTACTATGTGATAAAAGCATTTTGCATTTGACCAAAAGGTGCTTTTGGTCAAATGCAACCAAAGTTAAACTTTCTGGTCTAAATGCAAAATGCTGGGATTGAGGTTCACTTCCCAGCAGAACAATGACAAATAAACACCCAGAGCTACAATGAAATATTCACATAAAAATTAATCAAATTTACCAATAAAAAAGGGGAGAGCCAAGTAAAGATAATAAACACAATTAAAAATAGAGTCCTACTATATTTTAATTTCAAAATACCAAACTTTTCCAGACTCAATTCTCTAGATCATATTTTGTTTCTAATATTAGAGACATTTGAGTACAAATCAATACAGTACTTAAGCTCTATTACCAGTCATTTTTCTACAAATCCTGGAACAGCAAATAGCTGGAGCTGGTTTCCCATTTGGCAGAGACACAAATGCTTATTTTATATTTTTGTGGCATCTGAGCAAACTGATCAGTTAAAGATATAAAACTGAGACCACAGAGAAGCAGGAACAAACACGGCAGTCTGCAGTTTGTTTATCTCTGAAGTCCGAACTTGGATCCAGTGAAAAGTATTTACTGTATTCAACAGTGGCTACAATAAAAATACAAACTAACAGAAGAAAAAAAAAAAAAGTTTTATAGCTGCATCTATGTTTGAAGCTTGAAGCTGCTGGAGTTTTAAAGTTTTGGTTAGAAACTTTAAAGCTTTACATGAGCTTTCTCTTTATTTTTTCAACTTTGACATTTGAAATCTCCACTTCTGTCGTAACATTTACCCGCATCCATGAATCAAACACGTTACATAGTGATGCTCTCCCTCATAAAATCACTGAACTACATCCATGTTTGTGATTATAATGTGACAAGATGTAATCAAATTAAAGGGGTACAAATATTTTTGCAACTAAAACGTTTCTGCTTTCAGAAAATGTCAATATGTTTACACATAAATACTGCCAGTTCTAGCTTTGCATGCCAAAAAAAAAGGCAATATGCATTAAAGGTCAGAGGAATGCACAGAACGACAGAGAGGCGGTTGAATCTCTTACATGTTGAAGACTTACATTGAACCCCACGCCTCCTCTCTTGCAGCACAGACAGGTGAGGAGGAGCAGAACGAAAGAGACGAGCCCTGAGCAGGAGATGAGGATGATGACGTAAGGTGGAGGAGAGAGAGACTCGGCCCTGGTCTGAGAAACTGGACAGAAACAGAAATAGAAAGGGGGAAGCTTTAACACAGAAAATATTAGTGCATCTGCAAGGGCAGCCAGGGAGAGAAACAGAAATTTCACTGAACCACAAAAGTGTAAAATCATGTCACACAAGTGTTGTGTTTAGCCATTGGAGCATAATCTTAGCTGCGGGTTTTAGGATACAGCAGAAAACCCCAATGGAGGGTTGGTATCGGGAGAGGGAAGCAAGAAAATAAATTAAGCTTACGGTAAAAATTATCTGAATCTGTAGAAAAAGGGAAACAGAGACTGGAATTAAAGTTTGAAAGTGGAAAGATATACCATTCCAGTAAGGAGAATAAGCATGGAGGGAAAGGGGAGATATCAGAAATGGCATTCCACTCAGGAAACACGGTTAAGAAGCAAGGGGAGGGTGGCTGGAGTTGTCATTTAGGTAAAATAAAATAAAGGAGAAAGGGTTGGAAACTGGAAGCTAATTACTCAACCAGGAAGGTTTACTACTCAGGTTAAAGAGGGAGGAATTGGGACATGTGATATTTGTACCTCAACGTAGATGATTGTGGGAAGTGAACCATCTGCAGAAAAGAAAACGGGCAGGGCAGCGAGGTTAAATACCTTTCAGGTATTCTTAGTTGATTTTATTTCAATTCTGTGTTCAAAAATCCAAGCAAATGACAAGAATAAGTAATAAATAATAAGTTTAGACATCCAGAATCTGGCTAATACACACTAAAAATGGGAAATAAATGACATATGCATCTTATTTATTGTAAATACAGAGGTTTTATGAGGTATTATCTCATTAACCTTTTCACGCTTTGTCACTTAAACCACAAACTTCAGGGAATTTTATTTAAATTTAATGATAAGCCAACACAAAGTCATAACTGTGAAGTGGAAGGGAAAAGGAGACTCTGATATGACTAAAAAAAGTTAACTAATTAGTCAATCGTAGTGCACTTGCTTGTAATTTGATCTCATTATAAATAAAAATGTTTTGTGAAGGTCTCAGATGTTTATTTGACAACAATAGAGAGAAAAAAAACATAGTAAAGACCAAGAAACACAGCAGGCAGGTCAAGGATAAACTTTAAACCAAAACAAAATTAAAACAAAATACAATTACAAGTTGGAAAATTTCACATAGGTCTGTTGATTTTAACATCTAAATATGAAAAGAATATGCTAAAATTGCAAACCTAACAAGTAGATTATTGATCAAAGAATTAGCTAAAATGTTTATCATGTAGGAGCTGCAAGGATGTGATAAATGTGTGAATGCAACAATTAATAGTTAATAGCAAAACTATTAATTGTGCACTCCTGAAATTTGGCAAGGAGAAAGTCCTTGTTAGATATTTGGGGAACACAACAAACATGCTGAAGAAGGTACACTCGTCAGCTAACAAAGAATGTCCCTAGAATGCATGATGGTGGCAGTATAATGCTGTGGGGAGCCAAATACAAGGCGAAGAAAACCAATTAGAGTTTCGAAAGATTTGAAATTGGGGGTTAAGTACAACCCTAAAGTCACGACTAGAGCAACAACAGATTGATGTAGATCAAAGTACAATGGCCTAGTCAAAGTTCAGATCTAATTCCAGTTGAGGTGGAATGAAGAATTTAAGCGCCTAGATGTGCCAACCTGGTGGGGAACATACCCAAAAAGGAGAAAAATGTCTACAAAGTATTTAGGAGGGAGTGCATTTACTAAATGCACATCAAATTTTTCAAACTGTAAACCATGAAAATCAGAATTTTCCTTCCACTTCATAATTATGCAAAATTCCCAGTAAATTACTTTGAAGTTTGTGGTTGTAAGGGGGCAAAATGTGAACAATTCAACAGGTATAAATACGTTTTTCAAGACACAAATATAAATTTTATAGAAGAACATAACAAGAAATACAACAATAACAGTAAAGAGATAATAAACACAATGGCAGAGGTCATATAAATCATAAATTATAACCTCTGTCCTTCCTCAAATTGTCCCGGTTTCAATGTCTGACTTCCTCATTAAAATTCAACAATACATTCCTCCACAAGGTCAAGATAGTGTAAACACTGCATGCATCAATTTTAAATCATTTTCTAAATAATTTAGCCACTTGAATATTCCGTCGTGCCAAAGAAACCTCCCACCGCTCTCTTTTATCTGCCATTTTTATTATTTTTGCAAACTGGCGAGCGGAGAAAGTGTCAGGATTTGCAGGAAATAGAAAAGCATCATTTCATCCGAGTGTGGGCTGCTGCATGGCTCGGTCTGTTGCTATTAAAAGAAGTGTGAGTGCACTGGATTCCTAATCACTTCAAATAAGATCGAGCTCACGAAAGCCCCCAAAACAAGAACCTTCTGACTGTGAGGTCCCTCAAAAAAAAATAAAAAAATAAAAAAATAAATAAATAGGCTAAATAAAAAATAAAACTAAAACCCTGGTGGCTCCGGTCTTGACGCACAGTTCCTGAGCAGCGCTATTCTTCCCATCTTTCCCCAGACAGATGTCCAGACAGACACCGCATATAAATAGGGACCCAACACGGGGCCTTTTCCCACCAGCCTCCGTGCCAGCACCAGCTCTTATCAAAACAATACACCACCATACAATGACTGCACACATTACACAAACACAACACCCTGGCAGCTCTAAGGGGCTGCAAGGACGCACTGAGAGCGATGATAAGGATGCCAGCGATGGCTAATAGGTTCAACATAATCTCCTCAACCGGAGGATGTTTTAGACTGAAAAACTGACCCGACTGGAGATTTTAGCTTTGCTTTTTCCTTCTTTCTTTTTTTTTTCTTCATGCAATCGATCTGAGGGCCCTGGATCGCAACACCCTGCATATATTTTCACCAGTGCACATAAATATGGTACCCTACCCCCTCACCAGTCAGCTCCGCTCCTGCGATAATAACAGGCAAAATGACTCAGTCAAACCGGCTGACATTACAGTATTCAATAAGAGGAGGCCTGTTTTCCCTCCATACCTGACTGATTGCACCCCGTTAACGCTCTGCGTTTCATCACTGACAGGTTCTCACCGCCACCAACCCCCTCATCCATCCTCGCATCCATCCTTCCATCCATTCTCCGCTCACCTTCCCTCTGCGGTGCTCCGAGGGCTCTCTCCGGGCTGAGGTACGACATGATCCCCGCCAGCGCTACCATCACCCAGCAGTGTGGCCGCATCGTCGCCGCGTCCGGGTCGACAACAGCATCCGAGCGACGCCGCCGAGCCGACCGTCGGTGTCGGTGTCCTCCTCGCTCCCGTTCCCCCCCGCCACGGTCTGTACCGTCTCCGTCTCCTCACCCCCTTCTCTCTCCCTCCCTCCTAATAATAAAGAGCGTCTCCTCGCGTCTCCTTGTTCTGCTCTCCTCCTCCTCCTCCTGTTTTTCCTCCTCTAATCCGCAATTAAACACGGAGATGCTCCATTGTGCATCCTCACCCCGCCGCTCTGCCTCAGTCTGCTGAAAACAATGTTTTTCTTTTTTATATTTATATATATAAATCCTCCCCCCTCATGTATCTCTCAGTGTGTTGGAGGTTGTCTGTTTCTCCTCCGCCTGCCTACGTCACACGCGCACGTCGCGCATATTGTCATGGTGCAGCTTCATCATCATCATTATGGCAACTTGAAGGAATAATTAAAAACTGCTGTTCGTAAATAGGCTGACATTGATCCACTTTTCATATTATTTCCAAACGTGATCAGTTCTGCATTTAAATGAAGACACATTAAATCATGACATTGTTGTCGTGAAGAAAATAGTTGGATTTCTTCGCACTTTTCATGATGAAATTTCTCAGAGTTCCAGGTTCTTTGTAGAGTATTTCCAAAGAAATTCAAAATGCCTTTTGAAGTACGTTTTAATTCTTAATCTGAATTAAAACGTACAAATATCAGAGTAAAGAAGAGGGTTCAACCAGGTGACGCAACAAAATCTTAAGTATTTGTTTTCTAGATTTTAGTGCAAACATCTAAGTTAACTTGAAATAAGACATTTACTTAAAAGTAACTTTTCAGCAAGATATATAAGCTTGTTTTAAGTCAATAATTCTCTATTATAAATAAAAAAGCACTAGTTCCTCTGACATGTTATCTTATAGGAAAATGTTTTCTTATAAAACTAAAAAAAAAAATCTTACAGAGGAACTATATATTTTTTTTAATCCATACTTTTTGAGTAATTTTGTGTGGCCCCACCGACTCGAGTTCAAGATTTTTGTAATTTCTTTAGGAGTATGTTTTCCATCCAAGTTTAAATCTTCCTAAACATAAAATGTAAAGCGCAGCACAAATAAAATTTTCTCTTTTTGCCTTTAATTTTTATTTTGCAGTATTTTTTTCCACAAACATTCAGCTGTGTTTTACTAACAGGAACACAGACACTATTCAATATACTTTGCTAAATACAGCAGACATTTTAGAAGAAAACTGTCGTTTTTGTTGGAGGTAATAAACTAAAAACATTTTTTTAGACCAACAAAATAGAAAGTAATTAGCCTTAAAAATTAAATAACTGTGAACAATAAGGGAAATGTACAACATGTTTAATTTAAGGTTGTGCAGGTAAAACAGAAAAACTTCACAAAGTTATATTAAAATTTTTAATTGGGGGGGAAAAAACATTTTAGTCCCCTGAATACTTTCAACTCAGGGATTTTAGCCATCAGTACAAAACGTTTTTACACCAGTGGAACAGGAAACAAAGTCTGAATCTATAAATATTTATCCAAACCTTTCAGTTCCTGGAATCAAATTTCACAAAGTAGAAACACAGTTTGAATATTATGTTTTTATTCTAATTCATCCATTTATTCAACATACATCATTCATAATTACTTGACGAAATGTAAACATCACTCATGCAAAGTGGCACAAATCCAACACGGTTTTTAAATCTGTAGATTTCATAATGTTTCACTGCAGATATTTATTTCAGTAGTGGAGCCGAAATGCTTTGATGTTTCCAAGCGTCTGCGTACAAGTGAGTCAGCATGCTGCCTGAAACCGAGGCGCACAACTGAGACGCAGTCATGAGTGGGTCTGCAACACGCTGAAATATCTGCTGAATAAATGCCAGAAACACAAACATGAAAAACACACATCCGGTCCACAAGGCGCAGAGGAGGATCTCCAAACAAAAACAGAGGCATTTTTCTTTACGTGCTGAAAGGATGATAATTTTTACTTCAGCCCACAATTTAGAGAATGTTGTTTTTTTTAACGTCTTTTAAAAGAAAACAAGAGAGAGAGAGAGAGAGAGAGAGAGAGAAAATGCCGATCATAACTCCTCAAAGTCCAAGGCAATAGCTGAAAATTTATCCATTTAAAGAATTACAATTCAGCAAAATATGCCAGAGAATACAGACAGAGGTAAAGCCTGGGTTTATTTTTTTCAGTGTGATGCGTTCAGACGGTGTGAGCCAGGCTGACAGGCTGAGCCCCCTGTGTGGACAACCATCTGCCCTGCTGATGTGCTCATGAGCAAAACACTGCAGGGGTTAAACCAGGCTGCTGCTGCTGCTGAACGTGACCCCCAGTCTCCATTTAAACGGGAAACACTAAAAAAAGAAATAACATTCCCTCTGAACACTATTCTCAGTTCTTGAATACGTAAAACGTTTCAAGATTTCAGGATTTCATCCCTCCAGCTCTCCCGGTCGCGCCGCTGCCGTTTCCGGGCGAGTTCTGGGAAGAAGGCGTTGTTGTACGGCCGCTCCCTCTCGTTCATTTCTGCGTTAGTTCCCTTTCTTTTACCGCTCCGCTGGTCAAGCAGTGCCTGGGTTCGCCTCCTTTCTTCTGCCTCCCTCTGCAGGCGCTCAGCTCGAAGCCGCTCTATGGAGCTGAAGAAGACAGAAAATACATTTCACCATTTAGTCTTTAACTCCTTAACAAGTCTGGTCTTTTTGTCTAAACATGAAGTCCAGTCGTACCTCTCTCCTGTGATTTTCTTTTCCCCTTTGTCTCGTTTTTCTTTCTTCTTCTTCTGCTCCCTCCTCTCGTAAACACCCATCGCTTTCTTCATGTCCTTTAAAGGATCCAAACTATCCTTCAGTCTGCGATCCTTCTTCTCTTTCTCCTCTTCAGATATCCCCTTCCTCTGTTCTTTCTCTTTCCTCTCCTCTTCTTTTTCTTGGCTGCTTTTCATGTACCACGGGGTGACCTCTGACCCTGGCTGTGGCCCCAAAGACACGAGTAAACCAATAGCTCTTTCCTGCTTCTCCTGTAAAAATAAAAACAGAGGGAAAAAAAGAAAAATCAAAAAAACTAAATATTTATTTTTTTTCCCTTTTACTCAAAAACCAACAGTCAAAATCATTTGTTTCATTACGACTGTAAATAAGAACGGTTTGAAACCAACACTTTCTAGTTTAATCAACTTCAATATTTTCTACATATTTACTATTTAAAACAGAGAATAGTATTTTATGCTACACAAGTTTCTTTGTGATTGAGCTGAATAAAATGAGTATTTTAATTACTGAAATGACCATAACTTTTACCATCGCTACACATTTCCATGTAAACAAACTTTTATTTAAATTTTAAATATGGAATATTGAAGATATCATCAAATTCATGGCAGATATTTCTAAAGCTTTTAGAACAAAAGAAGGAAGGAAGGACACAACCTTTAGAGGACGAGATTGGTATTAAAGTCTGGGAAAAACAATATTTTATGTCTTTATTTCGTTCTCCAGATCTGAAAAGAAGTTAAATCAATTTCCCAATTTTTCCACACTATGTAGTAAATCCTGTCCAGCTGACAAACATCTTCATAACAACATTATTTCCACATGAATGCTAGTGGACTTTATCACAACTTACCTGTAGCAGCAGTGTTTCTATAATGCTAATTTGATCAGGACATCAGAACATCTTGACAAGAAGATGCTTTTTAGAGAACAATAAGACAAATTTATTTAAATAGGTATAAATTCAGTCAATCTAAATAATTGAGTTAGAAATAGACATTATTGTCCTGCAGAGTTGAAATTCAGGTGTAACATCAGCATGAGATACACAGGATCACACAAAAAAATCCAGGCGTGTTACAAAATATATTAAAAAACAAGATTAACAATAACAGTAATAAAAATATCCTGCATAACATAACATATAGATACTTTACAGTTATGAAAATCTAAATAACGTACTCACAGTCCCAACCTTAACAATCTAAAAATTGTAAAATTGTTTCTCTAAACTAAACTTGAACTTAGTCCTACATATAATCTAGGAGGAAACATGATGGGCAAACCAAAATGGTAAATCTTTGTTAAAAAAAAATTATAAACTACGACAACTTTACTGAAAATTGTATTTGCAAATTTGTCTAAAATCTAAGTTTGATCGTGTGTAATCCCTTATGGATTAAAATCTAAGGAGTGCACTGTAAAGAAGAATAGAAGAAGCAGCTGTTACCTTCTCTTCCTTCTTTTCTCTTAGATATTCCTCGTTTCCCTTTTTCTCTGACGCTTCTTCCAGAGGAAACAGATTGAGATGTTCCAGGCTGGATCCGCTCCGTTCGTCGTCATCGGCTCCCTCTGCTCCTGCTGACTGGAGAGCAGCCCGAGATTTCCTTCTCAGGTACTCGGTACGCGCCTGTGGAGACAAAGAGTTATAAGGAAGTCAGCTAACAATAATCTAAAAATAGAAAAACACACACAGATTTTCAAATAACTCGTTTAACCAAATATTTTTCCTTTCAACTTTGCCACTTGCAAATGCCCATGCATTTTTACAAAAGAAATTGGCAAACAAAATTGTATTTTTGCCAAATTAGATATTTATGATATCATGAAGTTTGTACTGAAATATTAAAAAAATGAAGCATTTTAAAATCATCTCTTTAAGAAACAAGGACATGACAAAAGAACAAAGAGATGAATCACCCTAAAAGTGATTCTTTGATTATTCACAAAGATTCACAGTTGATCGGTGGTGGTTCAACAATCAGGCAGGTAGGCAGGGAGTTCTTGATCAGCTAAAATAGGAAAACCATAATAATTACTCCAAGAGCACATGAAGGTCCAGTGGGTCACAAAGACCCACTGGACCTCACTTGGTTCACTCAAAGTCTGTTTATGATTCAACAACTAAAGAGAGACGAGGACAAAAGTAGCATCCATGATGCAATTCCAAGATGAAAACTGCTGATGACTAAAAATAAAACAAAAGCTCTCTCACATTTATAAAAAAAAAAAGAACATTACAGTGATTCCCAAGAATTTGCAAAACATATTTTGTTGTTGGTTTGTCCTTAAACTCAACCACACTTGAGTTATTCATCCAGACAATTAACACGGCACAATATTAGAAAACATTGCGCTAACGGTAATGATAAATATAGTTATGATGACATCAGTTGCAATATGTACAGATTTTCTTCTTTTCTCTAAACATTAGCATGTAAAATGAAAGTTTATAACACTTGAAATATATTGCCAACAGTTATTGCACTCCTACAGTCTTTTGCAATATAAACAGTGCGTGCACTGATACTGCGATAATGACAGATTATCATTAGTCAAAAAAATATAGTTAAAAAAATATCAGCAAGTCCAGCTACTAATGGTTAAAAAAACATATAAAATGAAGGTTCTTATGTGGCCTAGTCAAAGTCCAGACCTGACTCAGACTAAGACATTGTGGTATACAGTATAACCTTAAACCTCCAACGCGACTAACATAAACAGATTGAAAACCTTTGCACCTTGTATTAAAGTTACTGCAAACTTTTGTTTACAAGGTAATTTTTAATACACAGGTTTAAATACTGTATATATTTTTTCCCCTTTAATAAATAAAATCTACATTTGGACTCTGTATTTGTTGACCTGAAACATTAAAGAGCGACAGAAAGATCGAACATAGGTGCAAATATTTACCCACGTCACAGTATAAAACCACCTACATGCTGGGTGTTGTGCTTTTCGTGACGGGACACGGTTCACTCTCCTGTTACCTCTTGCTCTGCTCTGTCCACGCGGCGCTTGGCCTCGCGCTCCTCCTCCGCAGCCTGGGCTTCATCCCTCCGCACTCGCGCTACATTATCCTTATTACGGACATGCCAGCTCTTCTTCGGGAGGATGTTCATGGTTGCCTTGGAGACCAAGGATTGTTAGCAGCGGGCTAACTGAGATGGCTAGCGGGAAAACTGAGGCAAGAAAAAGCACAAAGCTCGTCAACAAAACTGTAGTGGGCGCAGCAGGTGAACAGATAAAGGCCTAAATTCTCCGAAATGATATGTCAGATATAATATGAAAGTAGAATACAACCGTTAAGTCACCTGTACAATTTGTATTTAAGCTAACATTAGCCAAACTTTGCTTATATGCCAAATTCGCTTTTCCTCAAAGTGTATCAAAAAAGAGAGACACATAGATCTAATATGTAGATATTAAACATTTTAAAGATAAAACAGGGCAGAAATACTGTTACCGAATTGCTAGGTAAGGAGTTGCACTTGCTTGAGGTTCATAGTGGTCCACAGGAACTAGTCCACTCAAACAGGAAGTAAACAATAACAACATGTTGATTACAAAACTGTGACACCAGAGGGCGCTAAACCCCTCAAAATTTATTATTACGTAAAGACACAATGGGGTAGATCTAAAGCAAATATATGCATAAAATATAACCTTAAATACATTATTATTATAATATATAAAACTTATAATTTATGATAGATCCAAAAATAAGATGATTTTCAGACAAAAGAAAAGACTATATTTCTGAAATGTATAAAAACGTATATACATTTCAAGTTTTTAGACATAAAATACTATAAATGTAGGTGCAAAAAAAGACAGGAAAATTTTGCTTTTGAATTAAACAGTTGTTTTTTTTTTCAATAAAAAAATGTAGTCATGTTTATTTACTTTGCTATTTTTGTATATTGATATTTTTTGTCATGCTTGCATTTGTGTGCTTCTCTGCATTTCGTCTGTTTTTCACAGTTTACTTCAACACACTAAAATAAATATGCCCTTTTATTTTTAATATGTTTTATTAGCAAGTGGCATGGAAAAGGAAATAAATCGGAGTGATAAAAATAAAATGCATAGATATTTATTAGTTTAATAAATAAATGTAATTAGTAGGAAGATAGATAATTTAATATGGCACCATATGAAAGGATTATCAAGTCACATTTGAAAAAAATAATATGATTTTTTATTGGATACTTCTAAGTAACTGAACAGAAACATTTTTATCTCTAGGAAAAAATACATTATATTAATCTTTGTGCAGAATTGCCTAATACAATCCAAAAGGCATTAATGACATACACTATTTCTAAAAGTATTTCAGTGGCATTCTCAATTTGTGAATGTTTCAAAAATTTTGCAACACAAAAACATAATTTACAGGTAGAGTTAGTCTTGTTCTCCTTCGTTGTGCTGTGGTGACAGAAGCTTCATCTTCTCAATCTGCTTCACCAAGAACTTCTTATCCTGTCCTGCCTGTAAACCAGAGATACTACACTGGTTAAACTGGACACCTGAAACTATTTCAGACTGTTAAGGATGGTATACACAAATTTTAAGAAATTATTTCACAGTTATAAAAAAACCAAAAAAAACATACCAATTTAAGTTGAGCTCTCAGCATTGCAACAGACTTTCCATAGATAGAGGCTAAAGCGATGAAGTAGCACATAAACACACTGCAGGAGAGGAAACAAAAATATGGACCTTTAATTATTATGTAATACAAGTACATCTTAATAAATAAGAATATCATAAAAAATGATTTATGTCAGGATTTCATTTCAAAATGTAGAACTCATTTGTTACATAGATTCATTACAGTCTAATAGAGGACTGTCATGTCAGCAGTTGTGCAGGCCACAACAGTACTTCTGTCTTAAATATATATTTTTATTGGTCTTACATAATATTCTAATTTTCTGAGTAACAAAATTTAGCATTTTGTCATCAAAGACAACATAAATAAATTGAAACACATCACTGTGCAATCCATCTAAAATATTCATAAAAGATGCACGTTTAAGCATAATGCCAGCATTTTAATCAGATAAAAAAATCAAACTTACCATGATACAGCAAACAGTGGTATGGAGAAAGCTTGTGAGCCGATGAAGAAGAGAAAATCTCTTGCTCCTTTAGGAAGAGTGGAGAAGGACTCAGGAACAATCTTCCACATCCTAAAGAAGAAACGGAAAGGCCCGCAAGCAAATGACGGATGGATCCTGTTTGGAGAAGCAGAATCAATAATCCTTAATGATGCAACATTAAAATACTCAAACTGGTCAATGCCAAAATTGTACAGATTGCAACATGAATAAACTTGGTAATGTTCACTTTATTGCCTTTGAAAGCAGATCTGTAATAATTTTAAAGATAAAAATGCAGAAATCAGCACTCACACAGCTACGCTGTAAATCATGACAACCAAGGCGAGGATCCAGCCGAACAGGAGAACGGCCAGGAAAAAGAAGGCGGAGGTTGTGGATCGAAACGTCCTCAGAGCTGGACGACAGTTGTAGAAAAGTGTGATCTGTGGAGAGAAGCGACAAGGATTAAAGACAAAATTAGAAACCGCTGTTTGAGATCCTGACTGAGTTAAAGCTGCAGATTCACCTTCTTGCAGTAGAAGAGGATAACAAACTTGACCGTGTTGATAAGAGGCAGCAGAGGGCAAAAGAGAGCTCCAGTCCACACCACAGTCTGACCGTAAACGAGGCCCAGGACATTGGAGGGAACCACAAACTCCTGCCGGCCCACCCACTGGGTCAACTTACACGACCAGTGATCCACCACCATCCTAACACAAACAGAAACACCCCACAGCAGCGTCATGTCGTCAAAACCCTGGACTGACTCACAGATATCTTCATGTATCAGTCACATCTATTTCATTGGAGTCTTGAAATATTGATGGATGATCGTCTACAGACTTACAGCTTGAATTCCTTGGAGATTTGTTTCAGAAAATATACAGAAAAGATTCTGCTCCTTTGATTTTGATGATGCTTTCATATAACAAAGTTAAGGTATAATGAGCTTGTGTTTCTACCTAAACATTTTTGGGTCAAGACTTTGTGTACTTGCCATTCTGTACTCATATTGTCTTGTGTTTTTTTCTTTTTTAACTTTTGTATGGAAAGGTTAAAAAATAGATCAATATAAATAAAAACATGCATACCTGCGTGGAAATTCAACCAGCACGAGAAGAGCAATGTTAATGAGGAGGTCAAACAGCGTCAGCTTGTACATCTCCTGTCCCACACTTGTTTCCCAGCACTGGCATGAGACAAACAGGAAGAGATGGAAAGTTTATGAGGAGGCTGGGAGGACCCACACATAACCTTTTTGTCTTTCTGTCTGTTTTAGGTCAGCTAGCATTACCAAAATTATTTCTATTAGAAATGAGAAATATTATTTATTACTTCCTTCAAAGCCAGCAGTTTATATATGAATATAGGTCCTGTACTGACATGCACTGAAATGTCATTCAGTGTAGAAAAAGCCATTATTGCCAAAGCAACATAAAAAGAGAGGCTACAGTGTGCAAATACATTTAGGAATAAAAACATTAGCGTTTGGTAACATGTTTTGTGGCCTGATAAAAGTACAATTTAAGTGCTTGGAGCAAAATTGAGAGGAACTGTATGTCTGAGAAAACCATAGTTCTGTATTTCACACATCATGATGGCAGCATCATGATGTGGGAACGTGAACTGATGCACCTCACAAAACAGGACACCCAAAATGTTTGACTTAAGTCATACAAGTTAACAAGCAATTCCACTAAATACTAAGGAAATGCGTGGCTATTATGTTTAAAAAAAATAACTCTCCATAATGTATCCACAAAGAAAAATAAACTAATAATCTATAGTTTAGGAAGGTAAAGTATGTCTCTAAAACTTGGAGGCTGTGTAGCACAAGTTTAAAATATTACAAAACACTCCAGTAGTACACAGTTATTTAATTAAATATTACCACAAATGATCAAAATATGTTTTTCTGTATTCATTTATTTATTTGGTAGTTGCAGCTTATTCTACTTTTTGTTTCTGAGAAGCTTAAAACAACTGCATCAGTTTCTATGGATACCAAACATTTTTCCTTTATTTGCGTCTTTATCTGAAGAAAGCTTCAGTTTGAACTCTGAACTTGAGTTGACAGAAAAACAAATTGAACATATCTGAGAACAAAGCAGCACCAAAGATGGAAAAAGACAACAGCAGGTCTCTTTTGATTATTGCATGAAAAAGTCTGTTCTGTTTTGGTTGAAGTTGTTTGAACGGTGTGTTTATTGAGTATTTACCTGGTAATCTTTGTGGTTGTAGTGACACAGATTACACTTCTTTCCATCTTCGTGGCACACGATCTGATTCCAGAGGGTGTAGAGAAGGATGCCCAGACTGACGAGACGCAAGACAACTGCCCTGAACAAACAAAACAGGTTTTAACACAGATTCATAATTAAATCAAAGTCTTGTATTTCCTGTTTAGGGGAATGAATGAAAAATGGAAGAATATTTTTTAAGAAGTCTGTCTTCCACAGCTAAAACCAAGTTTATTTTCTCTGCTGCTTCTTCAAAATTGAAATGCACAGATAAAGTCCTAAAACTGTGGCTTACAGCACTCGGTGTCACAGAGAAATTAGAAAAACAGTTCAAACCTTAATAGTGCCACTACCACAGTAACGCTGGGAGGATATTTTTCTAGCAAAGCAATTTGGTCGCACAGCAGAGGCACCAAGAAGTTCCCTGCGGTGATGACTATGGACGGCAAATATGTATAAACCAATCCCAGGATCCCTTGCACATTGCTGTGTTGCTGTTGGACAGGAAATAGAGACAAATGACAAACCAACACTTATAAGAGCCATGATGCTAGTTCTACGCAAACTACCTGGCTAAATTTAGTCGCAGAAGCAATGGCAAAGAAGGTCGCTAAGATGAGCCCGACTGCGACAACAAACATCAAAACACGCAGAGAGTATAAAGTAACTTTGTTGCACAAAGTGAGGGAAGCTGCATGCTTCTTCAGGCGCTCCTCCTCCAGATCCACCTGTAAGGAGACAGAAAAGGCAGGTCAGCTAGAGAAAAGGTGTCCAAAGAGAGGTTTGTGGGCCGTTTGAGGCCTTCAGAGTAATTCTATGCAGCCTGCAACCACAATTCAAGGATGATGCAGAAACTGAACACCAGCATAATTAATTGATGCACTCCTTTAAGGCAATATATGAGGTGATGCAAAAAAATTTACATTTTCTAAAAATGGAAAATGTTTGGTGCATAAAATAGTGACTTTTGTAGTCAGTTTTACCCCCAAAACACAAGAAGATGTTTGTGGTTTTACATGCTATGAAATAAAAAAAAATCATAGTACTTATATGATGCTAGCTTTACATTCTACAAAATTAGAATGTTCCATAATATGTAAAACTGCAAAGATTTAGAGACTTGGGTGCAGCCACTGAATAAACTTGGTTATATTCACCAAGCATTTTTGAACTAAAAGTGACCCGTATCCCTTTGTTGCTGCTCAGAACAGAGTGTCATTTTCTTTTCTAAATGGCAACAATAATAATAAACAACCAACCCCAATATTTGGGAAATTATAAGCTTGACTTGTAATGATTCAAACATCCAAGACTCTTAAGTTTGTACATTTCATTTTGAATACTTCATGATAAGTTTAGCGCTGAGAAAATAATAAAATTAAAATTAGATTTGAGTTTTAAGTAGAAAAAAGAAAGTCCTCAATCACTTTACAGTTTTTGCTCAATGTGGCAAAATGTCTGAACATGAACAAGAGACAAGACATATTAACCTGCAGCAAACTCTCCTGACCTGCAGCCGGTAGTAAATGTTCCTCTGTTTTAGTTTGGTGGCTTTGCTTCCCAGGCAGCCATAGTCCCACCCGGTGAAGATGATCATGCTGTAGCTCCTCACGTCGCTGCCTCCGGTTGTCACGGCAACTCGAGCCGCTTTGCCCATTCTGCATTTTGGCAAATGTTAACCTTAACAGACAAGCTAATACAGCGATACATGTACTCTTTCAGGAGTAAATCTAGTGAAGGTTTATAAAGTTACTGACCGTGCAATGATGCAAATGAGACAAAAGGCGAAGTAGAAGACGGCAGTGAGCAGATAGGCCAGGGGGACGTTGTAGGAAAAGTCGCTGCCCACCAAGGAAGTAACTATAACAGTGTTGTTGTAGTATCCATAAAACATGTATGAATACTCCATGAAACCCTGCAAAGTGTTGAGAGGAGAGGCCAGTTATGCAGGAAGATTAAAGTTACAGCATGCATTTTTTCATATTTGTCAAAACTGTCATTTTGTGACAGTATGAAACAGTTAATTTGTGAAAAAAAATGATCTCCTCTGCCTTCTCCAAGTAACAGAAAACAGTAACCATCTGAAATAAAAACTAATCAATCTGTATGTCAGTCATGTTTGTAGAGTTTTGTTATGGAGTCTTACTGTTCCTGAGAGTAAATCGAGGAAGAACTCATAAAAGACCACCAGGCCTGGAGGATTTGGGTCATACTTCAAGCATTCTGCATAAGAAAAACACAAAAACATCAGCAGCTTAAGTATCTCTAAATACATCAATTAAATATCTCTGACTACATCAATGTGTTACTGCATGTTTCATTACTCTCCTTGGATCATAAAGGTCAAGTTGATTCAGAAACAGATACAAAAAATGATAGAAAAAGACAATAAAAGGAAAATATAAAACAGTATAACTTATGATGTTATGGCCATCCAGCTCATCCACCAGACTTGATATTTAAGTCATATACTTAGATAAAGTTTACAGATATCTACCTCTACAGTTCACCTCAGGCTGTGTGTGGTTGTTGCTTGGAAACGGATTAAACTCAGAGACCTGCTTCCTGTTTTCTAAAAATAACCTGCCTAACAGGAGAACACAGGAAATAAAGCCGATATAAAAATAAACGGTAACATGCCACTGGACCATGTGTGTCAGACCTGACGAAACATCAGCTTTGCTCTCCGATTTGATGCCCACCGATGCAAACACGATGCTGGGGATGAGGACGAAACCAGCAATCAGCAGGAAGGACACAAAATTGAGAATCACCAAGAATCGAAGGAAGATGAAGTAAGATTGGACTCCACCTCCAAAGTTTCCTGTTAAAGAGAGTAAAGTTTGCCATCTTGGCCTGAGCCCTTTACATTTGTGGCTGTTTGGAAGCATAAAAAGTAGATTCCTACCGCCAATCTTTTGCAAGGTTTTGCCCCACGGTGAGAAGAAGTAGAGAAACTCTCTGACGTTACTTTTGAATTTACGCACAAATAAGGTCATTTTTTGTTTCCAGGATCCTCCACTGAACTGAGCAGGAACCTGCATTTGTTGCACTTGCCTGAAAATGATAGAACACATCTATTTAGTTTTCTAATGATTTTAATACATTTTAAAGAAGAACTATTGGGGTTTTAAGCAATTGAACGGAAAATAAGAAAACATATATTCAGTTTACACAAATCATATCCATTAATATAGCAAATAAATTTAACAGAATCAAGAATACAGAAACTAATTACTGCTCTCAGATTATCAACACAGTATTTTAAAAGAATAACATAGGCCTGAAGTAATATATGCAATTATTTTTAAATGCAGCTAAGCTTTTAATATCCTTACTTTAATACAGAGCTACATCATTCTGAATCGGAAAAGCTATTTGTAGGGTTTTGTATCACTTTAAGGTGCTCCATTTTAATAATGATGAGAAACTATCACTCCACAACTTACTGAAAATACTATCTCCACTGTGATATATGATGGTGGCAGCATTATGATGTGGGAATGCATGGAAACGGATCAGAGTTGATAGACAAAGCTAACTAAAGGGCAACCCTAGAAGAAATCTCACATTCCAGCAAAACAACAATTCAAAGTTTAAATTAAAGTTACTTTATTGAGCCAAAAGGGAAATTAAATGTTGTTGTGACACACAGTACATCAAATTCTTCAGACTCATTGTAGTGATGGCAACATGAAGACAAAGAAGGCCTAGTCAAAGTCCAGACGTAAATCTGATTGGAAATCAGTGACAAGACTTAAAAATTGATACTGAGGTTTTTTCTATCCAGCCTGACTGAACCTAACCTACATTACAAAGTATAGACAACACTCAGATTTGTGTTTGGTTGATTTTTCTTCCAATTATCTTCTTCTGTGTTGGAATATTGCATGATCCTATTAAGAAGCACAGAGGTTTGCTGGTTTAAAGTGCCAAAATGCAGGAAGGTTCAACTGTTATGAAAACATAATCAGTAAAAATATTCAGGGATTATTTTTGGATGCTATTTGGTCTCTGTTGGATCCCCGTCCACTAAATCATTTTCTTACCGTACAGCTTTTTTCAGAGCCATGGGGAAAACTGTGTTCCTGAGCTCCCGGGTCGGCTCAGAACCGCTCTGTTCCTCCTCCTGCGCCGGGCTTGTGCTGCTGTTGGGTTCATGGTAGATCTGAGTGGACATTCTAGAAGAAACCTGGCGAAACCTGAGCGACTCCTGGTCAATAGGATGACCGCTTCCTGTGAATGCTTGAATGCAAAACAAAAAGGAGATTCACGAACCGATTCAATACAATTAAATGATCCAGATTGTTTTTCAGTTGAGTTTTTGTCTGTTTAAATAAGTTAAGTTTTTAAAACACCAGCTTACCCGAGCCTTGTCTTTGCTGCTCGATGGTCATTCTGGCAAACTAACACAACTTCAGTGGAAAACAAGCATGTGAAGCAGCGGTTCTCTACAAGGAAGTGTTATGTGCGATGAAGGACTTCCCTGTTTTCTACCGGTGTGGACTTTACCCGTCATATAAATGATCCCACAGGAACTTCCTTGAATGCGTCACCCATTATCCCCAAAATTATTTAGACTGCACCTCATAATCAACCAGGAGATGCAACAGTAACATAACCAGAAGTAAAAAAAGGTTTTGCAAAGCATAACTGTGGTCAAAAAGGAGAATGTGTTCCAGATAAAGGTTGTAGAAATGTATTAAAACATGTTAGATGAACAGAGTGGTTATTGTCGGAAAGAAAGAAACTCTGTCTGACAACTCCTTCTATCAACACCCAGATGATCAAAAAGGTTTAAATTTATAAAGATAGAAGAAACAAACCGGACACAAAATGGCAGGTTTTATATATAATTCTGTTTCCAAGCAAGAAGAATGGTTTAAAACACAAAGGAGGAAAAATAAATACCCAGGGCTAAGGGTTTTTATAGACCCAAAGTGTAACAACCATCAGTATGAAAACAAACGGTCACTGTGTGGGTTTTAAAAACTATTTGCATTTCAAATGACCCTACTTCCAAACAGAGCAGAAAAGATTCAACAACCTGCGGTACAAAACAAACGCACAACAAAATAACACAGTTTAGGTCAAGCGTGAATGAAACATTAAAAAAAAATTCTAAACCATATATTATTAAACGTATTTAGGGCTTTTCTATAACTTATAGTTAGAATTTATTTAGACTTATCCATATTAAAGATGGTAAATCTGGGAAAAAGTTGTAAACTTTGGTTTATTATCTTTTTTAAATCACAGTAATGCTCCCATTGGAAAACAAACCTTTGTTGTTTTTTTAAACATTGTAATATATATTCACCTTAAAAAAAGAAATAAAAACATTATCTTGATTTTGTGGGTGTTGCTAGGCCACATAGTGTTATTATATACAATATTGGCAGCATAATGGAACAACAAGAAGACTAGCAACCTTTTAAAAGTTCAGTCCCAACCCTGAATGGTGCGTAGCGGCAGTGCAGATATTTTGGCAGTAAATGGACTTTAGCAGTGTTTCACATGGGACGCCACACAGTGGAAACAACACGGCTGCAGAGACTGGATATGTTCATCTTTTCATCTGAAGTCCTAACAGCGGGAGGAAAATGAAGGAATAAAGATCCAACTATACCAACTTTTTGAGATAACAGGATCCAAGAAGAAGTTAAAGAGCAGTAATGTTAATATTTAACACTTGCTTATTGCATTTTGATAGAAAAACATCTTGTAAATTCCTTTTGTCAACATGAAGAAATTTAAATTAAACATTAAGTCAGCTGATTTGCCTTAAGATTTACATTTAAGAATATGTCCAATTACAATATTTAATACTTCTTGATATATTCCTAGCATTTGTCTGTTTGTGATATTTATCACATTTTCATTCGGAAGTTCCTAAAAACCAAGTCTGGACTTTCGGTCTTGATTTATAACTTCCTACGTCACTGATACATTCAACAAAATAAAAGCAACATTCACTCTCCCAGTTTCTCTCCCATGATTCACTGCATTTTAGGTGAATCTACAGAAACAAAGACAGCTTTAGTAGTTATTTTTAACGGAGTTTCACAAATGACACTCTTTACGGCATTTTTTATAAAATTGACTTTTCTAAGAAGAAACTGTCTTGGACCGATGTCTGTTCTAATGGTAGAAACATGACTAAAAAGCTAAAACCAGTCCTTTTCTGTTACTCCATTCATTCTGATTTCTGTCCAGTTTTCATGTTTTCAGTCTTTTCCTCATTTATTCGCTCCTTCTCTCTCTTCCCGTCTCTCCTCCCCCCGTTCAAGACCTTGCCCACTATTATGCAGCCAACAGCAATGACATGCATGGTGAAGTAGATGGACATCCAGTAGTTGATGGTGTCGGACGCCTTCAGCAGCACGAAGCCCATGCACATGTAGTCATAGGCCCTCATTTTCAGGAACCAGTGGATCCAGTCAAAGACGTTCTGTCCGGTGGGACCCAGTTTGGATCTGACGGCAGACTCCATGGCAGACTCTGCTGCGATGCACAGCGGGATGGTGAGGAAGGAGAGGTAGTAACCTGCGTGTAATCCGTGCCAGTAGGCACTGATGAACATGGTCCATCCAGCTCTGAGGAGCACAGAGACAACAGAGGAGAACTGAAGTCCAAATATGGTTTTATGTTCTATTACTCACCATAATCTAGAAATGTTAGACTTTCTTATATTTTTGTGAGTAAAATCTTAATTTTGAACAGACAAACTTTACACTAAGAGCAAGAATTAGCAATGAATAGGATGTTTTTCATTTAAAGGGGAAGTATGATGTGTTTAACAACCACATAGTGACATTTTATAGCACAATGAAGTAACCATGTTACCTTCAGTTGTTTTAAAAATGCTACATATCAAAAGAAAACTGACTTCATAACTTTAACTTCTTGAAATTGGGCCTCTGTCTCCTTAAGAAACTCTTGTCCTTTCTGACACGACACCTTCAGGAGGTCATCACAACATCGCTCCTTTTTTAAAAAACAATGTTTTTACCAGGGCTCCAATGAGAAGCAGCTCATCTGATGAGCTCACTGATGCACAGTTCTACCAGCTGTTTGCTAATTGCTGCTGGCTAGTCTGAAGGAGCAGAGTGGGAGAGTGGTTTGGGAGGGATGCTCTGCGAGGCAGAGCTGCGACTCGAAGGCGGAGCTAGGTCCAACCAGGAGTTTTATACAGCTGAATGGTTGCCATGGAGATTAAATCATTTGTCAAACATGCATAAAAAAAAATCAAAGCAACACTCTAGGTTTGTGTTTGATGAGGAATAACATTAAAACATGATGTCAAGCTCAAAAAAGTTAATTTGGCATAATACTGCCCCTTTAAACATTTGTTTTTAATTAGTTTTCACATGCCACACAGTTTCAGGGTTTAAGATCTCCCAGGGATCTGTTATTGTTGCACAGCAGGAGTAAGTCCTACCTGAGTGCGTAGGACTTGAAGGGGGCGTTTGGGTAGATGTAGTGGTGCAGCCACCACTGCACCGTCATGTTCCAGTAACGCATCCCGTGTCGGACCTTCACACAGAAGTCCGTGTTGTAACAATCAATGTTCTGGATGGTTTTGAAGTCGTATTTCTCTTCAGTGCTGGGATCAGGGCTGTTCACAAAGCGAGGAAAAATAAATGTATTTTCTAATGATAACAGAAAGTATTATACAGTTACTTTGAAAAGTACTGACACCAATTGCAAATAAACTTTTTCATAGTATTTTATGTTACAACTACAAACTTGAAAGTATTTTATCTTGATTTTATGACTGATCAACACAGAATGTATAGAATTATAAATCAGATTAATGTGAGGTACGTTTCTATTCAGCCTCCTTCAGTAAAACTCCTTTTTAGGACATTTCTTCACCAGCTTTCCACATCTAGACAATATAATATTTGCCAATTTTTCTTAGTGAAATAGCTTAAATATAGTCTAGTTGGATGAGAAGCAGCTGAGGAAATTATTTGTCTTTCCGCAAAGTCTTAAATATGTTTTGAGGTTTAAAATACGTTTCATTTTATTATTTCCCTATAATTAGTTTCACCTGTCTTCCCATCATATCTAACCAGTTTAATGAAAGTTCAACTTTGGTCTAATCTGACCAGATCCTTGCTTTCACACTTCTGCTAAATGGTTTGTAACAAACTTCGATCGTGAGGTAACGACCTGTAGTTGGTGGTGGGTCCTCCTCCAGGTTTTGAAAGCGCTTTCTCAGGATAGCAGCCAAGACCTGCGCTGATGCAGCCTGCCTCAGCGCCACACCACGCTGAATAGAAACGCATCCTGAACACAAAAAACACTGCGACCATGTAGAACAGCCTGGTGATAGAGGAAGAAGAAAAGACGATTGTTCAGCTGACACAAAGAAAATCATTTTTCATCTGATAACATTTTCCTACTATAGAAAGCTGGAGATAGACTCTCCCTTTGTTGCCATAACGTACAAATATCTAAATACAGGATTATTCAAATTCAATTCAAATTCAAAAGCATTTTGTTGATCCCAGAGGGAAATTAAATGTTGTTGTCACTCATATTAATTCAAATTATTCAAAGGGCTATTGTAGATAGTAACGGCTGAAAATATTTCTCAGAAAATATTTTCTGTAGCAGTCTGTACTGCAACAAATTTTAAGAAGCCTCTGACTGAAGACACAGCCTCTTGACTGGATGGTCAGGGCTGTCCATAATTTTCCTGATTTTATAAAGAATCCCTCTTTATTTATCCTAATTTATTTGTAGAAATGTAATTAGGACTTTATTTTCAACTCATCAATTTACGTGTTCAATTTCACCCGTGTTAATTATTACAATGATAAAAGAAATCTACAAAAGATAAATTATGTACTGTGAAGTCACTGTAATAAAATTTACCTGAAGAAAATGTTTTGGTCCAGGAACTCGTCTGTGCGGACGTAAGAAAGTGGAAAGTAGTAGTTGATGGTCACAAACAGAACCCCGAAAACTGGGACCATCTTCAAGCGTTGTAGACAAGGCTCCCTACTGGGCAGAGCCAGCGGGTTCGGCTGCTTCAGCCAGTCCATGTATGTTTGGAAGCGGAAGAACGGGCCTTTAGGGAGTCGGGGTAATGAGACAAAGGAGAAACCACAGCGGTGAGAAGAGAGGGATCAATAAAACAAGCAATAAGGATGACACAAAAGACAACGTTGGAAAACAAGGTGGTGCAAAAGAAGGAGGAAAGAGGGGCGGGAAAGCAAAGACAGCAGAAATACATATATGAAAACTGCAAGCACAGAGAAATAATATCAAATAATATGGACTCACAATGTTGGACAAGTGGCAGGAAGTGAGACAAAGAGAGACATTGGTTATAAATCATGCAAGAGAGAATGAACATCGATTGCAACATCAGCGTAAATGAAAGCTTAGGATTTTGCTGTTAAATATCAAAACAGACATAAGCAAGTTTATTTAGAGAAGACTAAATGTTGACTCACCGGTCATTATACCGACATAACAGTAACTATAGGACAGAATGTCGTAGAGGGAAGGTTCTTGAGACAGACCACCAATGACTGGAGACTTAGCAAAGGAGCTCACATCTCTCTTCTTCTCTACATGGAAGCTGTGCACCTCATTGGCAAGACTGACCATCTGAGAGAAAAACAAACATCAAAAGTAAAACACAAACACACAAAATGTCAAGAAACAGGATGCTTTTTTGGTATACAAACAGATGATGTTACTGTGTGTGTGTTTGTGGGTTTTTCTACCTTAAGTGTGAGGAGTAGCTGGACGGCGTTGGCAAACGGTGTTGGCTGGGGAAGATCGAACCAGGTGACCAGACGGAAAAAGAGCAGGTAGAGAAACGTCCAGCTGAGACTCAGTGCTGGGGCATGCCTGATGAGCAAAGGCAGGTGTTATGAGTCCACAAAATCTACACTCACTTAATTCATGATGGTAATTATACCAATCAAGCATAACGTTACGTTCACGGACACGTGCAGGTCATGAGGCGACGACTGAACAAATTGTCTTCAAAGTGGACATTTCGGAAACAGGAAAAACGGCCAAATGTACAAATTTGAGCAGGTTTGACAGCAGACTTGTTGAAACGGCTTACAACTCAGACAGAGCACGTCCGAAGCTTTAGCTCTTGTGGTGTGTTCCCCACCTGCAGTGATCAGGATCCAATCAAATGGGCAAGGGAAATGCAAAGGTTGGCCCAGGTGTAAGATCCAAGAGATGATCTGAACCAAAGACTGAAGACTGACAGAATACACAGTTCATTGCAGTCCTATCAGTGTGTTCATACTATCCACCACTGAAAGAACCAATAATGGGGACGTAATCTTCAGAACCAAACCAGGAAGCGATGGAAGAAGGTGGCCTGGTTTGATTTTCTTTTAAATCCTGTGGATGGCAAGGTGTGTGCATCATTTCACTGGAGAACACATGAGACCATGATGCATTATGGGAAGAAGGAAGAGGCAGTGTGATGCTGCAGGTCCTGCTATCCATGTGGACCTATCCGAGTATCGCAGAGCAGGTTCATCTTTTAATTGAGACAGGACTCCCTGACGGCTGTGACCTCTTTCAGCAGTTTAATGCTGCCAACTACAGAGAAAAAATAGTTCATGGATGCTTTGAGGAACAAAACTGTGAGTTTGATTTTCAAGCTTTGATTCTATATGCCAAAGATCAATATCTAATCAGGCATTTGTAGGATGAACAGGATAAGTAGGTCTGATCCATGGGTCTTGTTTGTCTTAAATGATCTGCTGCCCACAGTTTTGAGACACCAAAACAAAACAGGTCGAGGTTTCTGCACCAAAAAGAGGGGTAGCAGGCTTTCAGGCAGGTGCTCATAATGTTCTGATCGGTGTATTTTAAGAATAATGCAAAACAACCATGTACCTTTCAGCTGGGTTTGGAGCATATTTACTCTGTGAGAAATAACATCTCACTGGTCACTCTAAGCTGCAGACTAATTATGATCAAGACTTACTTCTACTTGCATTTTAAAAATGCAAAGAGGGTAATCTCTCACCGCCAGCTGATCTTAATGATAATCCATGTTCCTATCACCGTCACCAGGGAGTGCAGAGTGTGGATGTGACACAAAGCGATGGTGATGGACAAACCCAGAAAGAGAGACGCCACCTGCTTCACAGATGAACCTGAAGCAAAAGAAAAACAGCTTTATTGGTAAAAAAAAACCCGAAAAAAAAAACACCTGGCACAGGATTTCAAGCTTAAATAAAGGAGCTTCCAACTACAATTGTGGAAGATGTGCATCCTGCTATTGAGGTATATCCTGTAAATTCTTTATTTCACACCAGCAGCAATTAGTATAGATCTGTTCTCTTCATTAACAGATGTCTATTCCCCAGAGGGGAGCAATAAACATTTATGGTGCATTTCAGACAAAATAAATGTCACAAGTACGTAATCTAACAGAGAAAAATGTTTAAAATTAGAAATATAGATAGAACTGAAGTGATAAAAGTGTAAATAAAAGCTTAGTACAAAACATAATTAGAAAAAGCTATGATGGAATTTAAGCTGAAAAGCAGAGAACTAGAAGCAGATTTATTTTCCCTTTCAAATCAACAAGTGGCAGCAATTAATCTAGAATTTGGACAATTTTCAGTCTAAAAATAACATCAGGAAATTAACGCAACACAACAACCGTGAAATTTGGCTCTGACAATGAAACCTAAGCAGATATGCAAAATACTCACTGAGATAGCGAAAGAGGAACCCAACAGGGATGGAGGCAGCAAGGACGCCCAAATATACCAGCTCATCAGGAGACATGTTTCTGCATACAGGAAACACGGATCAGTTTGTTAAATTCACATAAAATATAAAACATGTCTAACACTGGGGAAAAACACCGTATCAATGCAATATGACATTAATTCTAACATATCTCATGATTAAAGAAACAAACAGAAGTATTTTAAGATGGAAAGTGTTTTTAATAATATTAATTATTAATTATATTATGGTTGTCTTAGATTTTGTCTTTTTCCGAAGTAACAGAAGAGATTTGCTCTTAAAAGCATTTATTATATACTCAATTACAGCATAACAGCTAGAGTGGATGCTAACATCGATCTAAACAGTAAGTGAGCGAAGACAAGTGTAGAAAAAAAATCATCTTTCATTTTAGGATTTATATAATTGATTTTTTATCTTTAATGAAAACAGTTTTTGCACTCCTTTTTCAACCTATTGGAGAAAGATATAGTAGGAGGTTTTCTCCAACTGCGATGGAATGAAGTGAGATATTTCTAAGATGGTTAAGCAGATTTCAAGCTTTCATTTTGTACCTATTCTTGCGCACAACAAAGAAAAATGTAATTTGTCCTTTATTAAACACATGACTACTGCAACGATTTTTTTTTATTTTTACCAACAATTGGTAAAAAAACAAAAACAAAACAATTATTCAAAAACAGAGCTGAGAGATACCTCAGGAAACAGTGAGACTGATAATATATTAAGCCAAATAGTTTATTTTTTCTAAATGTTGGAACAACTATGAGATTATTTGATTTTAGTTCACTGTTATAAATAAAGCTTCCTGTTTAATCTCTAATCATCTTACTCTTTAGATGAGACATGGTGAAGCAGATAAAAAAAAAGCTCTTATCTGTCTCAAGTGGCATCTCAAATTAGGGATTGTAATCTAAATTTTTTGGACTTTGATACCTTCTAAATAGAGCAATATTGTTTTGAACAATACTTCTACAATCGAAACAGAATAACTGGACACAGTATTTAGTAGGATATTATATTTAAATGTCTTCCATTCCCATTCTACACATCATTATGTTTGCCTAGTTTAATAGCCTCTGCTCTGTTTCAGGTGAGGAATGTTGTCAGCTTCAAAATGTGCTCAGACATGTTGATTTTAATGTTTTAACGCAGATTAAAAAGCGCCTACGTCAACCCGAATACTTCATTTCCCACTGTTGTGGCAACAGATAGCAAGTACACTCACGTATTTCACAACTTATGGCCACAAATGAAGCTAAAACTTTCCCAATTAAGGTAATTTCCGATTACAAATACGGAACCACAATGTTCACTACTGAATGCCATTTTTAATAACCGTTAATGGCTACAGGCAGGTAAAAAGCCAAACGAGCCAAAAACGCTGCGTGCAACAAGCTACTATAAGGTTAAAATAGAAGCATGCCTTATGTTTAAGGTTTTAAATTAAGAAAAAAAAAAATAGTGCCTCGTTTGTTTGAAACGCACTTCTTTTTTCACAGAAAGCAGTGAAAGCTTTGTAACGTTTAGCAGTCAAGCGTAAACTAAGTGCTTTTTAACGGCTATAAATGCTGCCGACGATCAGAATTGCAGAATTTATGTACTTACACTCATAAAAAGCAGAGTATGCCAAAAAAAATTAAAGATTTCTATCTCCAGTTTAACCTGTACGTCCCATGAAATCTGTCCCTCGTCGCTCATTCACACCTAACCGGTAGAAGAGTTCACTTCCGGGTTTGTCGTTGTACATCCAGCGTGATGACGTCATGACGCAAGAGGATCGTACCAGTCTGCTTATGCGAGTGGGACTGTGCCAAACGACCTCATACTGAAGAAATAGGTTGAATCCATTTAAATTAGTTCATGGTTGAACTAATTTTAATCAAGTGAATCTATTAAGCTGTCAAATTAAACTTAAAATATAATGTATATAATACAAATATAAAATATAGTATAAACTTAATTCAATTCATTGTCACCAACTAAAGCAATTTAATTGTGATCAACTTTCACTTAATTCAGTGTAGTTACAGTAGCTGCCCTTAGGTAACTATTTATCCCTCTTGACTTTAATACAATTGTAAAAATGTCAGTATTAATGTCCAAAATACCTTAAACTTTTGCATAAAAATAAATGAATAAAATAAAGCCACATGATGCAGTGCAGTTCTTTGGTCAAACCAAATATTTTTTATTAGGAATTTAACAGAACAGGAAGTAAACAAAACACTTCCTGGAATAAATCCTTTTTAATCTTCCTCCTCATCATCAGCTCCTCCAGCTCCACCCTGACCCTTCTTGGCGTTCTTTCTCTTGACGCGGCCGGGCCGTCCTCCGCCGTACGGGGACCTCAGAGAGAAGTCGATGTGCTTCTGGCTGTCCAGGCGAACCACAAAGGAGGGGATGTTCACTACCTGCTTGCGCACACTGCCAACACAGAAATAAAATGGAGGTCAGAGAACTTGAATAAAAAGATAAAACTTTCACATGCTCTGATTTCCAGTGAATCACCATCAGGTTTTGTAACTGCCACAATCTCAAATTTGTTCAGTATTTTTAAAAATTCAGCTATTCTGTTTAACTTTTATCTGAAGTTAATTAAAATTAAGTGATAGATTTTAGCTGCCATTTTACCAATTTATTTCCATTTTATCTCATTTTCTATTCACATTTTACTAGTCCATTTTTTTTTTTTTTTACCTCTAACCTACATAAACAAGTATTGTCAATTTGTTGAATACCATAGATTTAATCTAATTGATGTCTATTCAATAAAGCACACATATTTAACCACTTATGCAATGAATTGTAGCACTTTTGGCCCAAATATTTCACAGATTACAATTAACAATTTATACCACTGTAAATATAAACCAGGCTTCATTGACGAGGAATTCTTGACACCACAGAAAATCTGCTTGTAAATCTTAAATCATCAGCCCGAGTGTTTGGTAGCTCACAACACAAGGTGCAGTGAGTACCACAATTGCCCGAGGTGCAATCCCCCCTACCTTACCTGACAGCCACCACGTCACCGTGGCACAGTCTGAGCCAACAGACGGCAGGATTGGCTCTGGGCAATGTCTACTGACAAGGTATACGGCTTTGATACCGAAGTGACCTTGTTGAAATGTTTAAGAGCTCTCAATGCAGAGTGCTACAGGTTGGTGGTCCTCTGATGGAAGAGGAAGCAGCAAGTTTCTCATGAGTCGCTAAGCAAATTTTTAGACCCTCTTGTGTTTACTTGAATTCTTCCAGAGGTCTGAAAACTCACCGAATGTGCCTCTGGCGGATCAGGACACGAGCGTGGTGGATACTCTTGGCAAGTCCGAGCTTGAAGACTTGAGTCTGGAGCCTCCTCTCCAAGAAATCCTCAACCTTCAGACCCAGGATGTAATCGAGCTTCATCTTACCCTCATCCAGCACACCGATCCTCACCAGACGCCTGAGCAAAGCATTACCTGGAAAACACAAAAAAGCATGAATTTTAAAAGGAACGTGGTATATGCCTCTGAGTTTCATACAGGAACAATAATGGCCTCATTGACGAGGAATTCGTGACACCACAGTGAAGTCTGAAAATTAATAATTAAATCATCGGCCAACTTCAACTATGTTCAAGTTGTTCCTTATACCTTCAAACAGACGTTTGGGGTCCTTCTCGTCCAGAGTGAGCAGCTCTCTGGCAGCTTTACGGATCTTAGCCAGGGTAAACTTGACCCGCCACACTTCACGCTTGTTTCTCAGACCATACTCGCCTGGAAAGAAAGATGGTAGTTCAAGTAAACAAAAAACAACAACAAAAAAAGTCTGTTGTTGTAATTTAACGAAATCAAAGCATACCAATGAGTTTCAACTCCTGGTCGAGACGGGACTTCTCAAAGGGACGCCGAGGGGTGACATATGTCTTACGACAAACCCAACTTCTGGCAACGGGCATGGTGGCTTATAGCGCCTGCAAAATGAAAATGACATAAGCCAAAACTCAATGTATGTGACAAAAACAACTTAACTTTGTCAATGATGCCTGGCATCTATGCCAAAAGCACATCAATTATGGCCTTAATTTCATGTGAAAAAGCTGATGTATGACAACATTTAGTACTTAATCTAAACACACCCACCATAACGTTGCATTCAAAAAAAGAGTTGATTGGTGTTAGAGATAAAGGGATTTGTAAAACAAAAATAATTGCAGCACATCAGCAGTGCAAAACACAATGTTAATCAATATACTTTTCCACACTTCTCAGCATAAATGTATTTGACACAAACGAAACAGTAAAATACATTTCACAAGATGAATGTAGTTTTTAATTTTTTTTAACTTGGTAAATCCAGTTCTGCTGTACCCATGCAAATGACCAAATCATTCAAATTGCAAAGAAATTTAAACAATGAAATATAGATTCGTTAACAAAATTGGTTTCTGGCATCAAGTAATTTAAAGAGAATTATGTAAGAATTACGGAGCTTTACAAAGCACACGTATTTTATGTCTTTAGCCTAAATGCTAAAGACTTAGCTTTCCTTATGTTCAGTAGAATAAAGGTAATTATGTGATAAAATATAACAATTGCAGGATCCTAAATATGCAAAGAAATGTTAGGTTTAACTGGAAACTAAAGTAAAAAGTGCTGAAAATCTTGTCCATCCACACTACTAGGCCTTAACCGCATCGCACCACGTTTCTTGACGAACTAGCATTAGCTTCCACAATATAGCTAAATCCTCAAATTCGCTAAACATCAAATGTCGGAATTTTAATATATTTATTTTGAATATCTGTATTACGTATCAGCGACTGAGCATATCGTAGTTTGAAGTCAAAAATTAGTGCCTGTTAAGCATGAAGTAGTGGGCCCTACCTGTCTCGCTCAGGCTCGCTTAGTAAAGAGGAAGAGAAGAAGAGTTCATGCTGTTTTATACGGCGGATAAAACACTACATGTCCCATCATGCCTCTCGCCCTTAAAAGAGAAGATAACTTGATTTTGTGCTGCCCTCTACTGGTCAAATAGAGATATTATGAAACAGATCCAACTTTTTTACGGATCTTAGCATTCTGTCGTTTCTTTTGTCGTTTTTATTTTTCCAATCAGTCCTCCACGATAAAACCGAACCACAACTAAATTACTAAATCATAAAAGTTTGTTTCTGTTTTTATGTAACTAACTTTATCTCAAATTAAACTAAGGCAATTTATTGTGCATATTCATGCTAATAATGTCTCGTCTTACATTAAATGGTGTATAATGCGAAGAAGGTAGAGCGATAAACTCAACCAGAAGGACATTGCTATTTTTATAACTCTGAAAGGGGACCCCAGCATGTGTTTCTGTCTGTCATCCAGCATGATCAACTGATGAACACACAGAAGCACACTTGTTTTCTCTTTCAACGCTCCATGCCCTCTCTTTTCCTGACTAAGGAAGTTTCTTTGTATTTTTTTTTAATTACCTGTCAGGTGAAGTACAGTCCTAACCCAGTAGGATCTTGTGCTACTTCTGTTTGGGATTTTTCCTCTTTTTTTAATTTTTTTTTATTTTTTTACTCCAGTTTGGTTGCCTGATCTTCCGTGTGCATACAAACCTTTTCCTTTTCCCTTGCTTTCCTTTCTCCTTTTCCCCTCCACCTCCCGGGCTATGCTCTCCTCACCCACTGTGATCCTCCAGCCTTACGGACTTCCCGTCTATCCACAGACAACCACATGCTACCCCAGCATAGTTCAGGTAACGCTTGATTTATTCTGCAATTTCACAGTGTCATGCAGACGTTTGTTGATCTTTGACCTAATGACTCAAACCATCCTTTGATTAAGATAATAGAAATAAGCAAAGCAATGAATAATGTTGCAGTAAGAATACTCTGAATGAGCTGCATGAAGCAGTAATGTTGGTCTATGCATGTGTTGGTCATTTGATTCAAAAACAAGTAATGAAAAACCAAAAATATAGTTCTTAAAATACAAAGTATTTAATTGAAATACAATCATTGTTTTTCAGTGGAAATGTAAACCTGTTTTAATTTAATTTTTTATTTTTAAAACAATAAATATCACCAGAGAAGAGAAATGAAAGCCTATTTTTTTCGGACACCTAATGCCATCATACACTCTGACTGTAGGAGGCGCTGTTTCTTCTGTAAATCCTGTAATTCTTTTCACCGCAAACACAAACAAATATATGAGCAGTAACATTTGTAACATATGCAAACATGTACAACCTTCTGATGAATCTAGATGAGGAGAAGTAAAGCGAAAACATTTGTCTTATGAGAGTCTGAAGCAGAATCTCACTCCTACCGTGAGTGAGATGACGTCACGGGATTGAAGTATTTGCTCGCTCATGTTGACGTCTGACGATTTTCAGAGCGTAAGAAATTTGACTAGAAAATAACAAAAATTTTTGTCTCTTAGCTAATAATTTTGTTATGTAATTTAAAACTTGAATAGACAGACTAATGGTTTTAATTTCGTAATTAAAACGAAATTAAAACGTTTTAATTACGTTAAAACGTTTTAATTTCGTTTTAACGTATCTGTGCTGAAATTTACAAACTGGATTTCTTTCTTTTGACCATTATAAAATAGCTGTTTTATAATTTCAGCAAATTATTTTAGATTCAAAGCAATTTTTAGATGTTTGGGGGAACAAGACAAACAAACAAACAAAAGACTCAAAGTTTAAAGTTTTTGCTGTATTTGTCAGAGAAAGATTAGAAATAAATCCAGAGAATAAAGCAATAACATCCAGCAGTATCTTTTTTATTAATATCTAGCTAAGGCGTCATTATAGGTTATCTTTAGTCTTCTGGTCTGAGTGATACCAGCAGCAAGTGTCCCTGGCATACCAGTAAAGCCACAATGCTTCTGGTATCTCTCTACCTTGTCACTGAGCTTCACACCAGCAGTATTTTTAGTCCTCTTCTCCTGAACCAACAATCAGAAGAAGAGGTTCTGTTTCCTGTGTTGTGTCATTTGCAGCCAGCAGCACTGAAGACAGTTGTAAAGCCTGTGTTTACATGTGTTCGGTTTAACAGCAAGGATAAAATTTACATTTAAAGCGGGGGTCAATTTGATAAAATTATCATATTTTGAAATATTTGTTAAAACTGTCACTATGTCCTGTCAGTATAATATCAAACAAACAATCTCTGAAAAAAAAAATTAATGTTCTGCCCTCTCTTGGTTCTTGCGTACACAAACATGATTGACAACACTAAGACCCTCCTCTTGGCTCTGATTGGTTGTTTCTGACTGGAAGCAGTGGATGTTCAAACTGTGATAGTTTGGACATTTTTTAAAATTACCTGTTGCAGCTTTTATTGATAATTTGATAAACATAAATGGAAGATTGCAGCAAAATACCTCAAAAGTAAGACGTTGTTCATGTAAAAGCCTAAAGAATGAAATGCTTGTTCTTAAAGTAACTTAGAGCAATTTCACCTGTAAAGGTTTATTTTAAAGTACAGCTTAATGGCACCAGTTTGGGCTGAACATCCACTGAGTCTCAAGTTGCAGCAGCTGTGCTTTAAAGTTGACCGAGGGACCACTGACACATGCCTCTCTTTGTCTTCCCCCTTCCCTCCATTTCCTTTGCTTCACTCTTTTAAAGCCACATTTATAGTTTTTTAAATCTAAAATTCAGAATACACAACACAGATGGAGCAATAAGTATCCATTTTCCCCAAACAAACTGTATGGCTGCAAGACTTGTTCTCGAGGGCCTCTGAACTGCCAACATCTGCAGTCTGAGTGGCCTTTTTGTGTAAATCCTGTGGCAGCTGCCACTGTGAGCACCTGGCTCCGAACTGTCAGCCTCTGATTGCCCACTGACAGCTGAAGAAGGAGAGGAGAGAAAGAGCGAACAAATGGGGACTTTTTAAAAAAAGGTCTGTGTGTTTGCATCTGTTGACTGAGACTGAGGCAGGCTGGGAGTTAGAAGGAGGAGGAATGCGTGGCTGACAGTGATATCTAACAGGCTCTTTCATCTCGCTTAATCTCTCTGTTTCATATCTGCAAAGAAGATATAAAACACGAGACAGAGACAGTTTCTGAAGATAAAAAGCTGAAATACTTGTAAAAATGCATGGTGCAGGAAAAATCTGCATTTAGATGTGTTAAGGAATCAATTTAGCTCAATGTAATAGCTATAATTTAAAATTTTGTCATAAAACCCTTAGAGACGATGCTAAAGAGTCAGCAACTACAAATATAAACATATTCACTGATCATATTCAGTGAAAAAAGTATTTGTGCCATCAGATTTAGCTTTTTACTCACGTACATCTTTCAGATAATTAAACTAATTTAAATATAAGGCAATTATAGGCTAAGTAATAAGGAAGTAGTGTACAAAAACGGAGTAAAGTTGTGCTGTCAGCAGGCTGCATGCATCATGATCCTTAAGCATCTTAGCTACATGATTATATGTAAACAATAATCTGCTGCTTCACCTCCCACATCTTAAAATGCTTTATTTTCAACATAACGAGAGTAAAAAGGTTTTTTGTCAATCTAAAAATACTTCATGATGCCTTAAATTTATCTTGGAGGTCAGTACTTGTGAAAAACAGTGAGATTTGCATCCTCTGACAAAGCTACCTATTTATCCAAGTTTCTAAATGAAAATTCAACAAAAACTCTCTCTGAAGGGGAATTTCTGACAGGAAAAGTCTGAATCTGAGCTCAATAACCAATATGGCTGCCCTTCATATAAAATGCACTGAAAGTTACAGGTATAAACTATTATAATAAACTGTTTATTAAAGCTTGTGTTTAATCTGAGTTACACAGAGAGAGTTTCGATGTTTACGATGCAGAGAAAGGCATTGCTTTCAGAACAATTACCAAATCCCAATGAAGTTTTGGCTTGTGACCTTTAACCTGATATCAACCCCAGATATATTTCAAATAAAATTAAGCAGTAGGAACACAAAGCCATGGCATTTCTCAGCATTTTATGCAGCAATTTGTTTACTAAAGGTTGAGAAGATATAAAAGATAAACCATCTGCAGTTTCTCTCTTTTCAGCAACATTATTTTTCTACCTTCAGCAGCCATATTGAATTCTGATGTCATCTCTGATGAAATGATTAAATTTTTTCAAATCAGAGTTTAGATAAAAGAGGCTTTGAAATTGACCTTTGAAACCTGAAACTTTTATCTTTATCTTAATTCACAGGGCTGGTTTAAAGTTGTTTAGAAATTGATTAGGGATCCTTCGTCTTGTGAAGAACATCATCACCACAGCCAGCATTTCAACACAGATTTAATGGAAACTGGTAGGTCTATTTGTAAACAAAACAAGCTGAAACACAAAGAATAGATTAAACTCTCAGTATCATATCAGAACTACATAAACACAACAAAAAAGGACTATTTTCTTTGCACTTTTAGAAAGTAAGATAGCTCATTCTTTTTAACTCTTACACACTTTAATTTTAAACTATTTAAAATCTTTTAATTGACACGTGTAGAAACCATCAAATCAAATCAAATCAAATTTAATAGTATTTTTATTTCCAATTAAGTAGTATAATCATACACTTATGGAATCCCCCTGATGTTTTAATGATGATCAGAATATTTAGCATCAGGAGTGATTTCTGGGTGGAGGTGACTGACAGATGCAGGAGACTGTAGCTGGTGAGGCGCTGATTGGATGTGATTGGTTGATGAGAGGCAGTCATGCTGTGGTGGGCGGGTGATCTGCAGGCATTAAAACATGCAGCAGTTGTAAAATGCATCAGAGAGAGAGCCTTCAAAGCGGGGTAAGACAATTCTTCTTTAACTGTAGGATTTACTTTGATTCCATTATAAGTTTGAGACTGAAAAGTTTATTACACTTTCATTGTTTCTGATTAGATGTGAATGTTTGTGTCACACACTAAAAAAAAAAAGCCTCAAATCAACTAGTTTTAGATATTTTATCTGGAAGTGTAAAAAATAAAATAAAATAAAATAAAATAAAAGACATGCCAGTGAAAAACAGATTTAAATTTTTTTTTTTAAACTAAAAATGCACAATTTATCATGTGCATATCTTGTTTGTTACTGTTTTTAGTATATTTTATAAATATAACTTTATTTGAAAAAGGATTAACCATTTCCACAAATTACATTTTTATGCTAAAACTAAAACATAAAAATGTCATTTGTCATTTTGTATTTAAAATGTATTTTTAAAATACAAAACACATTTTAAAAAGACTGAAATGGGAAAAAGACTAAAGAAAAACAAAAACAGGAAATAAATGAAAACTAAAAGACAAAATGAACTGAAAGTTTGCTCATCCAAATGGTCAAAATGGAGAATATTTTTCTTTGTGAAATTTACACTGATTTTATGATTGTTTCTTTCAAACAAGTCTCAAAAACAACAAACAAACAAATCATTGTACATTGCAGACTAGTTCTTTGTTTCTCTTTTATAATTTTTTTTATAAAATAAGTTTGTACATTGTATTTTCTTTTTGTGGTAAAAGTTTCCTTTAAAGATTTTCTACACTGTTTCCACAGCTTACTTATTTTATTGCCATATGAAGAGAACTGAATCTCTTTATTTTAACATTATTGCACGTTTGTCTGTCATTTTAACATATTTCTCTCTGTTCTGTTAACAGTTTGTTGCAGAAGAAGTGCATCATATTGTTTATTTGTTAACATCTTTGAGTTTTTTTGTGACCAGAGACTCATCTCCTCTCTCCAGGGGGGGCCCGCCCAGGAGGCCGGAGCCGGCAGCGCAGACCCCGCCCTCCCACAGGTTTATGCTCCACCACCTTCGTACCCTCCGCCTACTCAAGGCCCACCAACATCTGCCAGCAGGCTGCCCACTCTTGATTTCAGCTCACACGGCTCCGACTACCCTGAACACCCCCAGCTCAGGGTCTATCAGGGCCCCCAGCTGGAAGGGGCCGACACCCTGACCCCCAGCAACACGGTAAGAGAGGTTTGTGATAAAAACTGGAATCAAGTCCCAATAAAATCTGATCTTCAGTAATTCTTTATCCAATGTAGGTCACAACAGAGCTCTGAGGTAAAGTTTCTCTCTATATTTAGAGGCCCGCCTCCTCTGTTATGTCCTTGTACGGAGCCCTTGGGGGACAGCTGACGGCGTGTTTGTTGTTGGAAATAAATATCTGCGTTTCCTCTGCGTCTTTTTTAGCTGCTAGTAAAACAGGTCACATTTCAAGATTGCAGCATTTTCTGTTTTGTTTACTTTTTTATGTAAGCTTTGGAGAGCAATCTGCAGGGCCGGATTTAGAAGGATGTGGGCCTCTAGGCTGCACCAGTTTTGGTGCCCTATCCACTAAAGAAAAATTATTTTACTACTGCAAATTCCAGTAGATTAATAGGTAGTCATATACATCAGCAGGCATGAAATGATGCATGGTAGGTTTAATAACATGGAGGTTCATGTTGTTCCCAAAAATATTGACTATAACTACACAATAATTTTGGAATGTGTGAATATTGATTATATTCATAAAAAATCCCAAAATAGTACGAGTCACCTGATTTGTTTGAGTTTTACATGAAGTAAAATGTCTGCAAAAACACACATTCATAAAAAATAAATAGATAAATCTGTAAGCCCTTTCTAAAGTCTGACCCAGCTTATCTGATACAGTACTTTACAAAGACAACAAGAAAGTCTAGCATCTGGAAAGAAACTTGTTTATAAATCACAACTTTTTAATGGGCTGCAGTAAAATATAAGGAAAGAAAATCTGATTTTCAAATCCTTTAAAAAGTAAAGACTTTTCTGACTGATGAAGTGATCTAAGGGTATTTATTATACATGAAAATGATGAAACAGATTGAAATGGCAGTGTTGCTGTTTCCCCTCATTGCAGTTCAGTCATAAAGACATGAGCTGTTTAGTTTTATTTGTGTGGCACTTCGGCTGTGTGTCCTGCTGCTTGTGCTGCAGATGTCTCTTCGTCCTCTCATAAATGGTGTTTTTTTTTGTGGCCCCCGTCTATATATTTTATCGCTATACAGCCCCTGACATTCTTGGGTCCGTGCTGAATTTCGGGGGAAAGTTGAGACGCCGCCTCGGAGGGAGGGGTTCAAAGTGGGGAAGGCTGACCAGATGAGAACCCCCTCTCCCTCTCCCCGCTCTGAAATATCGCTCAGGTCCAGAACACAAATCTGCATCGTGACGTGACACCACCACCCGGCTCCCCCCGGCTCCCCCCGTCCCGGCCTGTGTGTGTTTGAGGGTGGATGTGATGCTGTCTGCTGCAGTCAGTCACAGAAAGCCAGTACTGTGAGCCTGTGTTATGCCTCCCTGGGTGAATGTATCCCTGAACCTTTTCCCTGCCAACATCTTATTAATGAAGCCCCTTGACGTTTTACATTTAACACTTGGCAGAAAAGCAGCACCATGACCTGAAACTGACCCCTCGGTTCTGATCCCCCTTTTGCCTTCTTCTCATCATCCTCCTCATTTTAAGCTTCCTGCGCACCATCTTTGCCTTGTTCCCTCTGGTTTAATTCTGTCTTTCACTGCTGCACTGAGGCCTCTTCTCTCCTTACCTGCCTCTTGGTACTAGAATGCTAATTCTCAAATCCTGAAAGTGCAATTCCTTCGTGTATTTTCATGCTTTCTTTTCCTTCTCCTTATTATACTCTCTGCAAACCTTTTGCAGCTATGATAAAACTTTTGTAGTTTTGAGATCCTTCTTGGGCTTTTATTTTCAATAGTTTTAACACTTTTCTTGCAACGATTGATGATCCTGCACCCAGTGCACATGAGCGCACACTCCAGCATTGTGGTGCATTGTGAGACCATGAATGTTTTGGTTTTGGCACATTACTCTCTGAATTGTTCTGCATGAGGCAGTTTATACACACAGGCCACACAGCTCAGGTAGGAAGTGCAGCTTGTGCAACAGAGGTGAGAACATTTTTGTGTTGCATCACTTGAAAATCAAATGATTCAGATTTTTTATTAGCTTTTAATAACTGATCACTTTTATTGTTAATCAAAAATAAATAGTGCCTTGTTAAAGTGTTCACAAACTTTTTCACTTTGTCACATCTTGCTGCATAATTGTGAAGTGAAATGAAAAGAAAAAGATACATGGTTTTGAAGTATTTTACAAGTAAGACCTGAAAAGTGTGGCAGGCATTTATATTCAGCCATTTTCTCTAAAACCCCTAAATAAGATTCAACGTAGTGAATTGTCTACAGTAGTGACCTAAATAGGGTGTGCTGTCTGACTGTCTAATTTAATCTGAGCCAGTAGGAGAACAAACCTAAAGCTACAAGTGAATGATCAAAGAACATTCATGTGTTAAAATGGCCTAGTCAAAGTCCACAACTAAATCCTACTGAAAGTCTGTGGTAATACTTTAATATCAACATTCACAGATACTTCCTGTAACCTGATTGAGTTTGAGATGTCTTATTAAAAAACTTGGGCAACATTTTTATTCTCTAGATTGGCAAAACTGGTAAAAACAGGACACAAAAAGATTATTATGTAAATTATTGACTCAGGGGAGCTTAATACAAATTCCTGCCACATTTTTTGTTTTCATTTTAAAAGAAAATTTGCAGTCAGAGTAACAAAAGCATGTCTGGCTTTTGTTTTACTTCACAATTATTTAGTATTTATGTTGGTCTATTGTAAAAAAAATCCAAGTAAAATAGATTAACGTTTCCATTTCAACAAGACAAAACACTTTGGCAAAGCATTGTAATTCAGAAAACTGCTGAATAGTAAAAATACACAATTAGACAAAACAAATACAACTGCAGCTGACTTTTTTTTTTTTAACTGCATGAACATTGCTTAAAAATTAACCACAGGAACATCCACCCGTTTTTAAAATATACGCTTTAGCTTTCTCTTTGCATGTTTACATCATGGCTCGCCAAGCAAAATAAAGATGTATTTTATATTTTAAGAACAGCAGTAACTAAAAATGGTTTTATTTGTAGTGATTTTGGATCAGCCTTCTGTCCACCAAGTCAGCCCCTGCTAATCAGATCAGATTCAGCTTTAAATAATACAAATCTTTATGTTGGCACAGATTTAAATGGTGATATTTGAATCATGTTGCACATCTGTGTACTTATGTTGTACAACTGCATACAGTGAAGGTTAGCTTTACCGCTATAATCTGTTTTTAGATTATTAGTTGTCCTCCTGCAGGCATGTATTTCCAGACACTTTAATAGTAAATTCACACACCTGCCTTACCTTTGCCTGAGAGGCATCACTAGTTGCTGAATGCTCGCTAAACACGGTTTGGACCACTTGAGCTCATGAACATGATCTTTGCTGAATGTTATGTGATGCTGACGTGATGTAATCTTTACACAGATTTTCTCTGAAAGCTCTCGCTGAACTTGCTGACCTGATCATCAGAAAATCTTGATTTGCTTTTCCCAGTAACGCTGCTCTCTTTGTCTTCTTCTTCCGTCTCATCTCATTCATGCCCTCTCCCTCTTTTGTTTTGTATCTTCCTGTTTCCGTCTGTACCATCACGTCCCCTTTCGTCTCGTCCTTTCTGCTTTGTTTCTCCTCTGTCAGGAGGATGCTTTGGCCAGCGTGACCTCTGACCCCCAGGCTCTCGGTGTGTCTGTGTCGTCGGGGGCAGGAGCGGGAACTGGAACAGAGGAGGAAAGCTCAGGGAAGGCCCAACCAAAACGCCTGCATGTCTCCAACATCCCTTTCCGCTTCAGAGACCCCGACCTCCGCCAGATGTTTGGGGTATGACATTAACTCTTCCTTATCAATAGGTTGTCTCTAAAGTTGATCTATTATTCTTCCTTGAACAAGTTAAGATCTCATTTAAGAAAATCATCCTTAAATGGGATTTTAGTCTGGTCAGTTCTGCTTAATTTGAGCTCTGTTCAGAATGAGTTGTTTTATGTTTCCTGTCACTTTAAATCCAAATAAGCTGCTCCTACAGCTTTGCTTGGGTTGCTATGTGACGGGCTGGCCTTGCTGGGGTTGCTAGGTAACGCTGCAATGTGACACCACAATTAGCTGGTTTTTGAAAGGGCTCATTTTCCAGATACCAAAAAGCTTTAAATTATTGCCAAAAAATATGTTTAAGCTCTTAGGCTGTTTTTAGAAGCAGTTGAGACCCAAACAGAGAAATAAAAATAAACTAAATGTGAATTATGCATAATAGGTCACCTATTTTTAAAGTCTTTCTCTGGGTTTTGGATCACCATTTCACTTTATTATGAATTTCGCAGCAATTTGGCAAAATCCTCGATGTAGAAATCATCTTCAATGAAAGAGGGTCAAAGGTGAGCGACAACACAAAACCACTTCATCACAGTTAAAACTGCCGTCAAAATAAATGTAAATAAAATGCATGTTGTTCAGGGTTTTGGATTTGTGACTTTTGAGAGTGCTACGGAGGCGGACCGAGCGAGAGAAAAGCTAAACGGGACGATCGTAGAAGGGAGGAAGATTGAGGTGAAGAGTTCTTACTCTTTGCAGATTTCCATATGATCATCCCATGAAATTAATTTTTATTGAGCTTACTGTTTTTGTCTGTTTTCTCAGGTCAATAATGCCACTGCAAGAGTAGTCACCAAGAAGCCTCAGACACCTCTTATGAATGGAGAAATATCAAGTAAGACACCCGAATGTAGCCTTGTTTCATTGCTATTATAGTTGTCTGAAGCTTTATTAATGCTCAAGTTATCAATCAAAATCAATCCAAGGATTATATCCTGCCTTTTCATGGATTTAAATTTCTTTATAATAAAGTTAACATTTCCATTAAATACCTTAGGAAGAATCAACAAGAGCTATTTGTTAATACCATCAAGAAGTAAATTTATTATTAACCTAATATCTAATCACAAAAATAAACCCTACAAACAAATATAAAGGTTAACAAACAAGGACAATGCTAATTGTCCACTATTGTGACTAAAAGGGAATTTCATGGCCAGGTAACAGACTTTCAAAATACTAGCAAAACTGATTAAAATCTAATATTTACCAGGAACTTATGATGTTATTTCAAGTAATGGGTTTTACATCTTGGCTCTAAATTCGTATTTCTAACCTAAGGCAGCAAGAAAAAGGAAGATAAACCAGTTTTAATTTGTTCAATTGTAATACTAGAACTGCCATGATGTTGCCAAAAAGTGAGCCTTACTTTGGTCCAACTGATGCTGTTCTGATACCAAAGGAAACACGGATAATAACAATTACTGTGATGCTGTAAAAATGTCCAAGGTGTAGGGAGGGAAAAATTATCTTCCATAAAAAGACACACAAAACATAGCAATGATGAAACAAAAAGCATGTATCTCATTCTCAAGCAAATCTATGCATATTTCTGGGTTGGTAGAGAAAGATAAGGCCCATCAAGGTTTATTTTCTGAGTCTAAAACTTGACTCAGTGGAAGGAAATATAACAACGGATTAGCCAATCAGACGTCGACTTGAGGTAAAATAAAAGCTACCAAAACAAATGAATCGCACTACTTTTTTCTATCACCAAATTCAGTCTAAAGAGAAACCTCTCTAGGCTGGTTTCTAAAGCTTCACATGGAAAGTTTGACACCAGTCATAATCAATGGTGAACAAAGTATTTCATTGTTTATTCTCAATTAGCAAAACAGAATGGCTTCAGTAGGTATGATCAGACATTCAGATAAAATTTTGTAAACTTTAGTTACCAAGATCGATAGCCTCTGATATCCTGGTCACCACCTGGACTAATAGCTGCTTTGACTAGACCTACACCATGATTAAGGGTTTCGTTTAAATGGTGGTCATTTATTTTTTTATTTCTTCTCAGCATCTGGTTGGAAGATCAACCCTGTCATGGGAGCAATGTACGCACCTGAGCTTTATACAGGTGGGCTGATTTATATCTATAGTAGTGAGAGAATTTATTGTACATTGCACTGTGAAAGAAGTTTATTTTTTCTCAATTTCTATGTTTGTAGTTGCCAGTTTTCCATACCCTGTAGCGGCTCCTACCTTGGCGTACCGGGGATCTGCACTGCGAGGTCGGGGTCGTGCCGTCTACAACACGATTCGTTCTGCGGCCGGCACTCCTGCTGCTGTCCCCGCCTACCCGGGGTAAGACCCTGGGTTCAAAGATCACTGGCGGCCCAGGACTCACAGCTGGCTAAACACACCGAAAACTAAATGATTATTATGTGACAAAAATTGTAAACAGGTCATAAACCGAGTGATAACCTTAAAATAAAACACATTGGTGATAAACTGGTACTTTTCTAACTTCCTGTAGCAACTAGCGACGCTGCAGCTTAGTGTAAACAAGAGCTAGTGGAGATTGAGTTTCAGCTTATTTTATATAAAAACAACTTTGTGAAAGTGCTAACAACATTTTTAGATTTCTGCCCATAAAAACAATCTCAGTAAATTACTATATTTTTAGGTAAACCTCTAATCCCTACGCTAATCAATACACAAGTTCATCTATATTTTATAGGTTTTTTTATATTCCTTTTGTATATTTTTTTCATTTGGAAGTAGGAAAGTCCCAAATCTTTCCCATCCAAATCTGAGCTTCAGCTTCTTGGCAAATTAACTGACCTATTTTTAAACACTTGTTGAATAAACCCAAGAGTTTTTTACTTAGTTCTTTCAGTTCTTTCTGTGTGCTCAACATTAATTTAAGCTTCACTTAAGTGTTAAATGACATGAGTTCCACCATCCTTTTAAAAAATAATTTTACAATGTAAGTTTACAACATTGATAAAAATGAATAGAAACCGTATGGAAAAACATTTGAGTCAATTTGTAAACATTATGTTGAATCAGATAAAGTTGCAGAATTATTGCTTCATAGTTTCACCAATACACATTTAATAAAAAGCAAAGCCAAGTTTTACCTAACTTTTTGTTTGAGTGTGTTTTTGTGATGTTTTTCCCCCCAGGGTTGTATATCAGGATGGACTCTATGGAGCAGAAGTTTATGTAAGGAGCTGTTTTAAAATTAACATTTTTCAATTTAGTTAATCTTCGTATGACACTGTATCAATGTTATTTTATTTCAGGGAGGTTATCCTACAGCATACAGAGTGGCTCAGTCTGCATCCGCTGCTACCGCAGCCTACAGTGACGGGTAGGCCGACCTGTAATAAATGTGCTTTTAATGACTCCACAGATATGTGAAAATATGCAAAACTCCTATTCATTTTCTTTAAAATCTTTTTATTGTTTTGTTTTTCTGTTGGGGGAAAGGCCATGAAGAAGCCCCCAGATCCAGAACACTATAACTCCAAATTAAAAATCAGAGAAACTACTTTTATTATTGCTGTCAGATGTTTTAAACATTCAAATATTTCATCTGGAAACAAACAAATGTTCTTGAGAAAATCACTGTGGGCCTGCAAAGCATATGGTTCACATTTTCCTGTTGCCTTTGGGGTTTTCTCAGACATGCGGCGTTCTAAAAACAGAAACACACAATTGTTTCAAGATTTTTCACTTAGAAAAGATTGCAAAAGTTTCTCACCTTCTCAAGTAAATAAATCATTTTATTGTCCAGTAGAAAGCGAGGAAGGCATTTACAATACAGCAGTTTTATAAGTGAAAACATCTGTTAAATCTCTCCCATCAGTAAATTACTTTAACTAGAATAACTAGGTTTTATTTTCATTAAAAAAAAATATTATTTTTGAGCTTGGGGATTTAGAGATAGTTTGACTTTAATTTACTATTTCATAATCATACATTTCTTAGTCTAATTCAAATATTGTTCTAATGAGATGTAACTGATGCTGGAAATTAAATAAAAAAAACATTACTGAGAAAAAGTAAGATATTTATCATTTGAATAAAGACTTCCTAAAACTTTCTGCTGCTTCTCTAGTTACAAAGCGGACGACCTAATGTCGCTCTCTGAGGTACGCCAACATTAACATCAGCCATTGCAGAAAAGTTGCTGCGATAACCTGCCAATAAAAACCTTGATATTACTGGTATCAAAGGTTTCGTCAAAAGTTTTCATTCATAAATCACAGTTAGCCAGTATTTAAAAATCAGAAACAAAGATGTTTGAGAACCATTTTAGTAGGAGGCTGATTTTACCCAGAGGTCTGACACTGAGACCTGCTTCATGTCTTCCTCACCAGATACGGACGGGTTTACGCCGCAGCAGCCGACCCTTATCACCACTCAGTTGGACCAACAACCACATATGGAGTCGGGACGATGGTGAGCTCAGTTCAGAAGTGCAGAGCATCTGGTATTTACTGTCCCTCTGCTCACACCTTCAAACCCTGCTTCTGTCGACAGGCCAGCCTGTACCGAGGAGGATACAACCGCTTCACCCCCTACTGAGCCTCCCAGATGTTTGCATCTGTCATGAACTCTGGGACTGGGATAGGTCATGATATCTTAAAGGTTGGAAATGTCCGTTATCTTCCACAGAGACGAAGGACCCGTTTATCTGCTGAAGAAGAGGATCTTATGTAATTTATTAGGCCTTTACCTGAGTTTGTTTGAACTGATTCTACAGAGACATTGGCTGGTGTTAAATGCTGTGAGACTAGTTGTTGTGTTTTTAAAATCAAAACATTTCAGGGGTCAAAGTGTACAAAACAACATTTTGTACAATGTTAAAAGACTTATTTTTGATGGTGCCCTGGTTTTGAGTGTGTGACTGTGTGAGTGTGGGAGCGCACTTTGTTCAGCGAGAGTGGACACAGACACAGCTCCGACGTTACGATCTCCATCAGGGCTGTTTGTCTGGATGCAGCTGGAATCAAGTCTCTTCTCACCCTAACCATCTACCTCTCAATCATTTTTAGTTTCATATTGCTGTTGGGTTGAAGTATTTGGAATATATATATATATTTTTTGTTTATTGTACACCTTTTCTGTCCATGTAGCCAAACTAATTCATTTTATTTTCCATTAACCTTTCTGGCTTTTAGTAGAACTAATATTCTGGAGATTTTCTCATCCTTTGCTGCAGCTCTTAATATTACTTCCTGTATTATTATTTTTCTGCCTGTCTTTTGTTCCTGTTGCACTCTTTTTTTCTGCTACGTTTGATGTTTACCTCTGAATAAACCTGATTTTCTTCTCTTTTCCTCCTACTCATTTTTTTTAGGTTGTCTTTCTCTCATTTTCCTACTTTCTTCCTGGGTTGTTTTTGTTTTATTTATTATTTTTATGTGTCCTGACCAGCAGTCAGGACCAACAGATTTACTTTCACCAGTGGAGCATGACGGCTTTCAGACATTGAGAAGGAAAAGAAAAAAAGAAGGGGTGGGGGGAAGAAGGGAAGAGAGGTGGGTAAAAGGTTAAAAAGGAAAGAGAAAGGAGAAAGAGAAGACAAAGGGGCAACATGAAAGTCTGCTTCTACATCTGCAGAAAAAGAGAAAACAAATGAGAACTGAGAAACCACAACGACAAACAACATAAGCATACATAACAAAAACACCATTGAAAAACACAGAACTAATTGATAGGATATATATTTAGAAGCAATTTCAGTCTAAGATTTTTGGTTGTAAAAATTCAGGTTTCACACTGAAATGTTTTGATCAAATAAATTTTAATATCAACCTGAACAAAATATAAAAGAAGTTTTAAAACTATGATTTAATTTGTTATTAAAGGGGGAGGAAGCAACATGATGTAAGAAAAAGTAAATGGACCTAATTGTTGCATAACTCAATGACTGTTACTGAATTTTTAAAAATGTCACCCTAACTATCTACCTATCAGTTTTAGCTTCATATAGCTGTTTGGTTGTAGTATTTGGAGTAGTAGCATTTACTCAGGCCATCATCATTTAAGTGACAGGAAAGAAAAAAAAGATTAAATCTGTGTAAGGAAATGTTTCAGTTTTTTCAATCATTTTAGCTGTTCTAACAGTAAATAAGGCAAATTTAATGTAATTCTAGCATTTACCTGAATTGTGAAGATCTCCACACATCTTAATGCAGCTTGATTGGTTTACAGGAGTTATTACAGGTGCAAAGATTTAATATGAAACAAATATTTAACATGATTTGTCTTTTACCCATTGAGAAATGAAGATTGACTTTTTGTTGTTTCAGTCAGTAGTACTCAGGTAAAAGAGAAATAGATTTTCACCAGAACAGGTGTTCAGTAAAAACTCTTAAGATTTTGTAAGATTTGCCACAAAAAGATCTTTTTTTGTTTGACTAAGTCATTTGCACAAAGCTTTAGAAACTGAAACCTTTTATGACGTACCGTTTTTTTTTCTTCTTCCTTGATTTTACTTTTTTCTGAACTCTCCTTAACTACCCCTTCTTATTCTCAAATTTAAAGGATATGATTAATTTTGCCAGGGTCTGTCTTCTTTTATGCATTTCCCTTTTTCTAAGCATAAAGCATCTTTTTCTTGATTTTTTTGCATTAACTTATTGTATTCATTTCTTCTTACACCTAAGAGTAGAACATTGCTAGAGTACCTTTGATGCTGACCTTTCCTTTCCTCTATTCGCTAAATTACTCTTTTGAATAATTCATTATGGTATTCTTTATCCTTGTAGATTTCTCTAAGTCATTACTTGTTCACCAATTTATCCATCTTTCAATAAAAAAAAAAATCATGAACCAGATTTCTTATTCTTTACTTTTATTATTTCAAAAATTGTTTACACAATATATACAAAATGGCAACGTTCTCAGATCTGTATAGGAGTGGGAAATGGGGAGAGGGGCTTTGCAGATAAACCTCCAGCTTGTTAGTGTGCTGCAACATAAACTATTAAAGCACTGCAGATGTCATACAATACTTACTAGTCAGGGTGACAAGTTGCACACAGCAAATGCTCACAAACAAATTCGACATAAAAAAGGGAGAAGGATGACGAGAGAACTACTGGTTAGATGTTCAGTGAGGAGAGAGTTTCATGCAGGGGTGAGAAAAAGAGTGAAAGGCTAGAGGAAGGAAATCAATCTAAACGGACCAGCTGGGAAGAAATGGAAGAAAATGAAAAACTAAGCAAGAGGGAGAAGAGAACTGTGTGTCAAGGATCAAGAAAGGAGTTTATGAAGGGATACAGTAACAAGAGCAAAAAAAAAAAAAAATGAAAACATGAACATGACTAGAAAAAAAATAAATGAAAATGTGTTCAGTTAGTTATCAAGGGATGGATTCTCTTTAGACTGAGCCTTACATCTGCACAAGTGAAACCTGTGTAGAAACTTTACATCAAACGTTACAGATGAAAGTCGTTTCTTATCCTATGAGCACATTTCAGAAACCTAAACTTAGAAATCAACGTTCTGCATGTCCAGACACATTTTGGAAAAGGGATCTCAATTAGACTTCAAACTTAACTCTATCTTACAAAACAAAAAAAAAGAAAATTAAACCAATAATTGTACATAGATTAAGCAAACAGAGCAAATGCACCTGGACAAACAGAAACCATCAGAACAGGGTCATTCACAGCTCATCATCTTTAAAACTACAACCCAACATCTTAAATATTTGGATTAGCAGCAAAGAACCACATCAGCAGCAGGGTATGTTTATACATTTCGATAAGAGAGGCTCCCTTGTTTTCAACCAGCTGCATGGCTGCAGTGTGGGCAGGTCAAATCAGGACTTGCTCACAGCTTCTCTCTCTCCGGCAGCCTTCTGGAGGAGGTGCACCCACTTCCTCACTCCGTGTGCTCCTGCAATGCAGCAGCGCTACGAGCTGAAGAACGAGAGGCGTGGCGGTGCGTGGGAATGGGGAGTGGGACGAGGGGGAGGGGAAGAATGGGGGGCAGAGGAGAGGGTGGATGAAGGGGGAAAGAAAAGACAAGTTGAAATCATTGTCAAAAATATCTGTAGTAACAACGATCAAATTACTGCGACCCATTCACTTGTTACTGATTTGTCACATTTCCCACACATCATGGAGTCTTAGCTTGACATCTTGGAACGTAGCATTTTGATTTCTTATTTACTGCAGTAAAAATCGCCACAACGCGCAGCACAACCACCACCCCTCAAACATCTAAAAGTAAGTCGCATAAATAATTTATGAAAATAAAGGAACTCTCAAACTTACCCAGGAGTAAACAACAAAAAGGTATTCACTGTTTAAAGAAAAACAAAAATCCAAATATGACAATATTTACAATATTTCTTATTGAGCTTGTACAACAAGCCTGCATCTACCCTTGCTGTAATACAAGTCTAATACACCGAGGATAACATCTGCTCTGATCATTCCATAATACTGAGCTGAAGTTTCCCCATTTAGGAGAGCAGGAGAGATGAGCTTCAGAATAATATGTCAAGGAGCAAAAGACATCTGTTGTTTGGTTCTGGGGTTCATCTACCACAATAATGAGACAAAGCTTTACCCAATTAGAACTTCAAAGTTCTCCATCAAAAAAAATATATATATAATGCTTCCTAAATATTGCTGAACATTTCATGACAAAGTGAAAAACATCCAATTAGACATATCTCCCATTTACAGTTCAAGTTTTTAAACTTTTTAATTAGTTGAAACTTTTATTTTACAAATTTCATAGAAACAATGAGTTTGGCAAAAGTACTAATCTGCACTTGGTTCACTGAACTCTTAAATTACCGTCTACATCTGTTTAAAACTTACTTTGCAATCTACGTTATGCACTTCTCAGACAGTAGAGTGCATGTGTGCTGTAAAACTTTTCTTTTGACATTGCTAAATTATTAGAACCTTTACTGTGCAAAAATCTACCTGTGAATTTTCCCTGAACCCTGACACATTTCATAATTCTTCTGCCATTCTATGAAAGAAAAGCCAATACTGCTGTCCAAAGAAGAAAACAAAACCAAAGAGTGAAGATGCCTCAGCTGTGCCACCATCCAGCTCCTTCCAGAAGTTCCTCTTTCTTACCAGCGTTGCAGACACAGAGCAGCATACAAACCAATCGGTTCTCCTTGGCGGCCCTGTCAGGATGCAGATTCTCCGTAGCGGCGTTTCTGTAAAACAGCGGCTGCTAAAACGTCCCGATGGATGCAGAAAGGCCTCGTCGCTGCGGTCCGGCAGAACGGAGACGTGCTGGATTCCAGACGCCGGTGGGACCTTTTACCTGACGCCAAGGGAAGCAGAACCTCATCCAGTAGTCGATCGGATCCGCTTCTTAATCTTGATGAACGCTCATCAGAAATAAAGTCAGTGCTCCTCCAACTGGGACTTCTTTGCAGTGCTGCCGTGTTAGAACCCATCCGAGGAGAAGCTCAGTAGCAGCGATTCACGCCTCAGTCCTTTTCTTTCAGGTCGACGCCGCAGGCAGACAGGACGCCGGACGGGACATACAAACCACCAGCTCTTCTTCCTGAGAAAGAACCACCATCTTCTCACAGTCTTTGCAAGCAACCAACCGCACTGGGGCGGTTCTGCAGGCTCCAGAGGGCAGAGAACAACTTGACGGGGAGCCGTTTGAGACTTGGATCTTCGGGTCTTTAAGCTGTTGACTTGAGGAAGGAAAAACATAACAGAACACTGTTAGCACTAAAAACTGCGAGGGGAGAGGGAAAGGATCCATGAGGGTCCCTGGTCTAGATATGAATGCTTAGTGCTTAGATGATCTAACCCCACATATAAAACTGTTCCCTCTGTTGTTCAACCAGTTTAGTGTGTTTGGACACTTTAATTATTAATCTGCTGTTTTCTAAGATAAGGTAATTTCTTGATTGGATGTATAAAGACTGAGTGTACTAGTGAGTATCTATATGGATACTACTGCCTGCTTCTACACTCTGAAGGGCTTTGCAAAGAAAGTAAGGATCTATGCTGATCCCTCTGCCTCCCTCAACAATGTCACCCTACCACCGCCCTCCCTCAAGAAGCAGCCAAGCAGGTTGTACTGGCTTTGCAGTCTATCTTTTTGGGGTCGGAAGGGGCGAATGAAACACCTAGCCCAGTTAAAAAGGCCATACAGGAGTCTAAACACGGAAAGCCCAGAGTTTTCTGCACATATTCAACAGGAAGGTCGGGTCTGAATCTGTGAACAGAGAAGAAGAGAGAGGAAGACATGTCAGCTATACATGAAGCAACTAAAAGTGTGAAATACTCAGGCGAAGCCATATAAACATATATATATATATATATATATATATATATATATATATATATATATATATAAAAAAGAAAAAAAGTCAAACTCGCTGAGTGGCGTATTTCAAGTGTTCATTTTTTGTAACTTCCATCATTATGGCTTACAGTTAATGAAAACCCTTATTTCTGGAGCATAACTCACGTTTTGACTATTGCCCGAAGAGCAAGCGTTCTCTCTCTTTCTACAAACTTGTCAATGAGATATGAAGCCATGCGTGGCGCTTCCTGGTAGAGCTTAAAGAAACGATGGTAGTTCCCCAGCGCCCAGGCGGCGCGGAGTGCAAGAGAATGAGCCACACACTCATCCGCCCGCAGAGCCGGGGTCAAGTACACCAGCTCGGTGATCTGATCTGGAGGGAAAGGGGCCAACATGAAAATGCTGAAAAATGTTGCCTTTTTAGACCAATTATGACACAAAGATGCAAGCTTACCTCCAGAGTTTTTAGTAAACATGTAATACAGCAGTCTATAAGCTGTAAACTCGCCAATGTTCTCTGAGGGATTGTCCTTGTACAAGGCCTTCAGCTGAGTCTGGCACTGGTTGAACTCCTCATGATCTCCCTAAGAGTCCAAACAACAATAAGATATGCTTAGAAAACACACCTTTGCAAAAAATAAGCAGATACACAAAAAAACATCTCACTTTTTCAAGGGCGATGCGTGCATGACACTCATACACTTCCACTGTGAAGTCAGTTCGAATGCCTTGGACCTGGCAGGGACACAGTAACAAAAGTTATGTTTTAGTTGATATTTTTTTCTGTTAGACCGAAATGACAGCAGGTTAATTCAACGCACCGTGAGGTCCTGTCGTATGGACTTCATCTGCTCACATGCATAAGCGTAGTCCTGGTTAGTTTTCCAATGGGCCTTTACAGCTAGCAGGGACTTCCTTAGCACCTGACAGAAGACAATAATAGAAACAGTTCAAAGGCGACATCTTTAGTCTCCGAAGGCTGCAAACATTGTCAACATTTAACTCTATAATTTCGAAAGAACAGGTCAAAGATGCAGAAGAAGTACAACCGGATGCAGTAAGGAGCTTTTTATGAAGAAAAAAGCTCCTCACTACATCTTTTCTTTGAGGTCAGACATTGGGGGAAAAAAAGAAAAAGAACTCTAGTTGGAACAGGATGTGAAGTTATGTAGAAATTTGTTAGTCTCAGAGGAATCAATTTTCAAGTAAACATAAATTAAACTACTATAGATCCACAATGACAAACTGTCCAATATATGGGTAAAACTGAGAGGGGAATTTGTGTTTGCATCTTCTGAATCGCATACCTGTACGGGGCGGACAGTGGAAGGATCGGGGGCGCAGGTGAGCCTCAGGTAGGGCTTGGTGATGTCCTGACATGAGCCCACGATGGGGCAGTCCTCCCAGCTGAGGCTCTCCTGGGTCCCATCAGGCAGATCCAGGGAGTTGATGGAGAGAACCAGCGGCTCAGAGCGAAGCTGCTTCTGAAAACGAGCTGCTCTGCTCTGCTTCTTAGCTTCCCTGTTTGGGTCATGGAAATCCATACCAGCGCTTCCCCCTTTCCTCTTTTTTCCAACAGTTGCATTTGAATCATCCATGTTCCTAAAAGACACATTTTTAAAATATAAAGCTTTTGTAAAACAAAAGCACATTAGAGATGCACTGAGAGACCAGCTAGTGTTTTTCAGCTTGACTGCCCTGGATTAAAACCTCATTATTTTTCCTATCAGTGAATAAATAATCTCGACACACACACAACTGCATTTTACTAAAGACAACACTCTTCGGTGTGGATGTCATTACAGAAGAAAGAAAAGTAGAGGTTTACCACAGGATGCCAATTTGTGCCTAACAAACATTTTGTCAAAGTGGTGGTGTAACTACACTACAGTAGTTACAGCAATTCATGCTCATTACCAATATAAATTTCTAAAGGAAGTTGTAATTTTAGAGTAAAATATTTTTTTCCAACTCTTCAACACAGTAGGAAGGGCTGCCAATTATAGCTCTTAAAGAGAAAATTGGTAAGATGGTAAAGCTTTACAAAACAGAGTTCCAAATATCACATTTATTCACCACTTAAAAACAGGAATGATAAATAAATCAATGACTAGTAAATTCTAGAGATGTTCATCTTACCGTCTTCCTCTGTTGGCCTTTCCTCCTCTTCCTCTGCCTCTCTCTCCACGTCCCCTGTCCCTGTCGTTACCGCGACCGCGTCCGCCTTTCTGTCCTCGCCTTGACAGCTGAGGCTGCAGGTCGCTGGACATGCTGCTGTCTGACTGGGAGCCAGAATCACTGGAAAGGTAGGTAGACATCAGACAACTTAGCAATCAGCATACAGGACACTTCCAAGTATTCAAAGCAAAGGGGGGCAAGACTTGAATCTTACCTGCGCCTGTGTCTTTGGTTGCTTCGATCTCTGTGTCGGCCGTGTGAAGGCGAAGGAGAACGGGAGGAGGATCGCGATGAACTAGAAGATGGACTCCTTTGAGAAAAAATGTTCCTGTAGTTACCTAACCTGTGGCCAATTCCTCTGCCCCTGGAAGCAGCCCCCATTGTACTTCCTCCACGCATCATGGAGTTATCTGATGTTCTCTGGGGTGGAACAGCTTCCCAACGAGACTGCTTTACCTTTAATCTGTGGAAAACAAAAGCCCAGCTTCAGACAAAACTTTACTGATGCTTTGCTATGACAACACTGTGGACTTAAATTAATTATCTATAATATACCTAGACATGTATAAAATATTCTGAGTTGTACAAGTTGTTTTTCTACTTTTCTCCTCTCCAGCTGCACCCAATAACTCATAAGTCTCATTAGAACAGTTCTTTGTTTGGTTCAGAGTGTTTCCTTTTAATGTTATGTGTCCTTATTTGGTAATGGGCATTTGAAACGACTCCCACTTCCTGTGCGTGCAAGGAATGGTGTATGATTCTGTGATTGTTTCAGTTTCGCCAGAACACACCTGGGTTTTGCTAGGATTTTTATCTGTGTCGTTCTCTGCTAGCAAGCGTTATTAAAAGCTTTTGTTCTTTGCACTTTTGCTGTCTCAGTTTCATCTCTGGAAAAGCTGTGCAATTCAACAAACACCTCCTTAAGACAGCAATTAACTCACAAGACTGGTCAAAACCAGTCTTGGTTCTGACCAGAAAATAAAACTAACATCTTCCTGGCAGTAATTATCTTGTGCTAACAATCTCAGTATTCAAAGCCAGAACTAAACTCACTCTGGTAACGGCTCACGGGTCCAGTCAATTGTGTAGGCGGAACCATCCTTCAGCCGCTCCTGGAGGACTTCCTTTAACACCTTCTCGGTACGATCCTTGTCTTCCTCCGTTTCGCAGGCGGTGAAACAGCGTTGCACATACTCTTTCATCGCTTGGGGCCAGTCCTGGGGCCTGGTGAGGAATTTAAGGTCACTACCAGTTCATCTTGGTTGTTAAAGAATGAGTGATGCGAGTCTGACCTTGTCTGGGCCACTCCGGGAGCAGTGCTGGCAGTAGCTGGTGAGGAAGGAGCCTGATTTAACCCGGTGGGCTGCTCACCTGGTTGGAAAGCCTGACTGGAAACTGGGGAACACTGAACCTGATAGGGCCTCTTGGAAATATTAAATTTAACCGGTGCTGTTCCTGGTGCCTCTGTGAAAGGAAAAACATTCAAAGCAAACAATTATCTCCTTTTTCCTTCCAAGAAAACAACATAAAAACTAATGATGGGGAAGCTGTAATGTGAGAAAGGGAAAAGCTCACGTTTCATGCGGTGCCAGATCTGCTGTCCTTGTTTTTGGTTTTTATTGGCCTCTCCGCGGCCCAGCCCAGGTGAGTACTGACTCTGCAGCTGTTGGGAATTATTCTGAGAAGGCTGGTAGGAGTTTGGGGCCTGGAAACTCTGGCTATAGTTTGGTCTGCCCTGGGAGTGATTGTACACTTGCATTTGGTTGGGGTCACTGGGCGGGTATGACATGCTATTGTTGGTGCTGTAAGAATTTTGCGAAGCAGGCGGGGCGTACTGGGAATTGGGGAGAGGGGGGATCGGTGAGGGTGGTGGGGGTGGGGGATTCTCTGAGGTGGTTGGGCTCTGGGGAGGTTGGGGGGTGGCGGGTGGAGGCGGCTGTGGTTGGGAGTAGTTTGGGGTCTGGTCTTCCATTCCAGGCACAGGGGGAGGCTGTGAAAACAAAACAGTAGAATCGGGAAAACTTCCACACAACTGTGCATCAAGCAACAACAATGATAACAAAAACAAAAGAAAAATCCACTGGTTTCTAATTTAATTTAGAAATTTAATCATATCTTGACTGCTTTGTCAGAAGATCCGTATTTAACTCGTCATCTGAAAGTAATTAAAAATTTTACTTCAAATAAAAATACACTCTATACCTGTCCATTAGAAGTTGGAGTTCCTGGATATGCTCCTTGAGGTACACCATACTGATTTGGTGGATATGCAGCGCCATACTGAAAGAGAGAAAAGAACAGGAAATCTGACTTATTTTTTGTCAGCTATTTTACTGAAGACCAGAGATATTGTTTCAACTAAACAATCAAATCTAATCAAGCTGTGAAACATGATCATTGATTCTAAAGAATTTGTTTTGTGTAATAAATGGCAGGCTACTAGATGCATCTATGCAATCACAATAATATCACAGTTGCACATTTGTTTTTATTAAGTGTAGCCCAACACTGTATATTTAAAATAGCAATGTAGGTTGAAAAACAAATTCAACCTGTTGCGCCATAATTGTGTCCATGCACATATCAGTTCCCCTATAACTGATCAGCAGTGCCAGAGCAAAAGATTAAATGTTGTATGCCACAATCTCCCCACAAAACTAGAGAGTTTGGCAGATATTAACAGGCAATTGGCTAACTTTGCTTCTTTTTTACTGGTAACAGGGTAAAACTAATAGTAAAAGTCTATTTCAGTATTTTATTGAGCTAAGTGTGTTTTAACAAAAGTACAAGCCATTAGGAAAAATTTTTCCAATTACTCTGATTATAGACACATTAAAAATAGAATAAAAATTTGTTGGTACAAAATAAGCCTGCTAAACACAATCTATGAACAATTTATTTCCTCAGTACTCACAGGTCCCATGGGGTAGTAGTAGTTGTAGGGGTATGTGTATCCAGAATAATGCTGCTGAGTTTGCTGGTACCATGGATAGTACTGCTGCTGCTGCTGAAGAGCAGCAGAGTCACTAACTGCTGCCTGAAACTGGCCTGCCTAAAATTACCAACACAACAACAAAATCTTTTGTAATAACAATAATAAACAAGCATTTAATAGGAACAGAACTCAATAAAAAAAAAACTACAAGATGCTTTTGCAAAACCCAAAGGACAAATACTGAACAACTTAATTAAAACATATTTGTGGTAATGTCCTTAACTGAAGTTAAGAGTCGATCGATATTTACTGATCAGAAGTGGCAAGGGCCTTAAATTACACAGTGACAGATGCAACCATTTGATTTAATGTCTCTTAACATTAAGGATGGGCAATATGGACTTAAATTTGATTTTTTCTTTTGCAATGCAAAATGTGGACAAAACTGACAATAAAAACGTATTTAAAATCATTCAATCGTCATTTTAAAATGACAATGATTGAACAGTACACAATAATCGAATATTGAAATATATTGATTTAAATGATGCCCTTTCAGAACCAACAATGAAAATAGATTATTAACTTTGGGGTTTTGTAGACTTAATCAATTGGACATAGTTCTCAAAATAAATATAAATTCTTAACTTTTTCCATGTTAATGAGCATCTTAATTGCGCATCACTTCTTGTCAAATACATGAGAACACTTCAAAGTAAATCTTGCATGTGAAACAAAATAAAAATAATAATAAAAAGTGATTGCAATCATAGCAACTCTTTAAAGTATTACCATTGTGCACCATTAATAATTCTGGGCTTGAAATGAAAGAAACCAACGATTAAGCATCTCCAGATTTAGCACACCCAGAGGTGCATAGATTCTCTAGTGTGAAACAGGTGAGATTCAACAGAGATGAAGCACAAACCTCGACCGTGTTTCTGTTATCTTGTGAATTCTTAGAAGTTTTGTTGATTGATGCAAGTGCTTGTCGTGCTTTTTCCCATTCTGGATTTTCATGAACATGGCCATCTGCAGCAGGGCCATAGGACCTGCCATCAACAAACATACAAACACTTGGGATGAGTTTGCCAGATATTTTAGATAGAATTCAAAAACTAACTGGATCAGGACAACAAAGTCTAAAAATGTCTTCATAACATAATGAATCACCCCACAGATTAGGGTATACAGGTCAAGAGCTAGTTATAAATCAGCAGGTGAAAATTTCCACCTGCTGATTTAGCCTTGCATATCCAGACTAATGGATAGGCAATTCCTGATGGCCAGTGTCCTGCAACTCTGGGATGCCCCTCATCCTCAAGTTTTGAATAGTCCTGTCAATGACATAATCATGTGATTCAGTTGTGCTGATGTGGAGATTAATCTTAAAATTGCAGGAAACCGGCCCTCAAGGAACTTGACATCAACAAAATATGGATTTTATTCAGATACATCATTGAACTCTAGCAGCTTTTAAAAGAGTCACAAATAAAAAGGCATAAATGTACAAAATACATATTTTATAGCAAAGAATATTTTTTAAAAAATATATACAAATTAAAGGCCATTCGTAAGATGTCATCTATCAGTAATAATTCTAAAATAAACATAGTTCATGATGAAGTAGTGAATTTTACTTAAATGTTTTAAGAAATTCTTAAAGAAGTTCAGTTTTTAACTTATACAAATGAACTTTCAGCAGGTTCCTGTAGGTATACAACTATTAGTGACTGCAGCTGCATTTTATGAACCAAATCAGGCTACTGGATATGCAATTCCTGTTCATAGCTTAAACATATCCTAATCCAATTCTGTGTTTTCCCTCAATTCCGGTTAGCAACATATACTGATACGGTTTGATTCACTCTGTTTTATGCAAGCACAAGAGAGACTTCTCTGGTATCTTGCTCTACAGTAATCAAAATAAAATTTTTGCACAAGTCGTTTGACACTTTAGCTTTGGAATCTTATTTCCAGATTCAAGGAAACTGTTAAAGGGCAAGGTTTTCACTGCCTCGAGCGTTTTTAATCTGCTTTAGTATAAAAATTAGAGTAAAACACCTTAAACCTGGACCAGACTATTCTACACTAAAAGAACAATATTTTAAACTGAGCTTGTGAATTCATTAATGAGAGTTCAATAAAGGGCAATTTCAGTATTTGCTTTATTTGCATCAGCAACACATTAGGACTGGCCCAGCTCAAAAGATACGATATTTAATGACTTCAAACGTGAACTAGATTACAGTACACTTCTGCTTTCTAGCTGTTGCCACCTCGTTTTTCGAGAAATGCAACACCCTAGAATTTATGGATACAAAAAATACGTTTTTATTTTCATATTTTTGTTGGGGATGCATCCAACTTTTAATTTTTAAAAACATTGGCAAGCATCGAGTTTCTCCGTTATTAACCCAGCATAATATCTCTGATCTATTATCACATTGTCAGATACAAAACGTTTAATAAATTGCATTTTTTAAGTTACATTTTAGCGAAATAACTGTAGCTAACGCGTTACCCTTCCGTTAGCCGTATCAACGGCCTACACAGAGTCGTAAATTTCCTGTAAGCGGGGCATAAACCTAATACCATTACCGGTAATGAAATAAAACAAAACAAATTAAAGACATGATGTATGTTCATCAAACGACATTTACTTGAACTAAATTAACGTTCTCGTTTTAAGAGTGTGACCTACCAGTTGGTTGTAGCGGTCGCCTGAGCCGTGTTGGCCGCCATTTCACTACAGATTATCTGTTAGCTTCAGAGAGCTAACCAGAAAAACTAGGCTAACGCCGTTAGCCTTAGGTTCTCTAAAACCCCTCAGAAGGTAAACAACACTAAAAATCCAACCTGAAATGTAAATTACAGTGGGGACAATCAGTTGATCGCGAATACAATTACCTAAACAAAGAAAATAAACGTTAATACACCCTAACACAAGAGGTAAATTAAAAGAAAACAAGCAGACATTCGTGTATCTATTCCATCTGCGTCGACGAACAGCTCGGTCGGAGCGAACTGCAGAGCTACAAAATGGCAGATAAGCTAAACTGGCCAAGTCGGCCAACCAAATACACCTCGCTGCAGCAAACAGAAAGGGGCGGGGACGGACCGCTGTCAGTCTCATACCTTATATGGAAATGGGACCATTGCATTCCGGAAATGAAGGGGGCGCTAGTGACACTATTTCCTGTACCAGCCGTGTTATAATAGTTATAATAACGCATTTTATTTGACAACGCCTTTCAAAACACCCAAGAACACTTTCAACATTAAAAATACAAATTAAAATTAATTTGTATTTTAATACATGTTTTGGTGATTTTGCAGTTTAATGTAAAAAAAAACAAACAAAAAAACATTTACAGAACCCCTGTGCTTTCTGGACTTCTGATTAATGGGCTCAGTATCACAGATAAGAAACTAAAAAACTCAAAAATTAGGGAATGCTTTACTAGTACTTTGTTTCCTTTTGTATCAAATCCAAATTTTATATCACATTTCTTTTCAAAGGTTCAAAGGGAAAAAATTAGAACAAATTATTTAAATCTTCCCGTACCTCCAAAAGCTAAGGAAGTCCACTTCAAAATCTTTTCAGGTGTTTACCCCTCTAAGGAATTCCTTAGACTTCGATTTGCTATTGATGATAATATTTGTTTATTTTGTGACGGTGCAATACACACATTCATCTTTTCTATGAATGTGTATTGCAAAGCTTTGTGGGATGATGTGCACTACTGGCTTTTCCCTAAAATTCCAAACTTACCTGAATTTTCTAAGAAAGACATTATCTTTGGGACTCTGAGAAAAGAAAAGAATTTTGAAAGGCTACTAAATGTAATACTGTAATTATCATGGGCAAGTTTTTCATTCACAAATGTTGTTTTCTTAAAGCCAAACCATCTTTCCCCACTTTTCACAAGGAACTCTGCCACCTCTTCTGATCTCTAAAATTCATGGACAAAGAACAAGATGCAGAACTGTGTAATATGATAAACAATTGAAAACTGCTGGAAAACCCCTAATGGCTTTTTTTGTTGTTTTTGTTTTGTTTTGTTTTGTTTTTGTTTGTTTGTTTGTTTTGTTCTTTCGTCCTTTCTGTGTGTATGGAAGCAGCCTGGATCGGCTTCATCAGGTTTTTCAGATTTATGTACATCTGATGCCGATACCATGTTTGTTGAATATGATGGTAATAAAATTATTTTTTTTTAAAAAACCCTGTACGTTCCCTTCTTGAACTTTGACCTCCCATGGTCAGTCGCCAGTCCTGGTTCTCATCTAACTCTTTATTACTGTCGGAGGAGAGAATTGTTTGTGTCTTAGTTAACATATAATTTAAGTTTATACTTGTCAGAAGTTCATATTTGAAACCAGAAGATAATTTCTGTTTTCCAAATACTAGAACAGCAAAAATGAAAATACTTAGAATTCAAAAGCGAATGAATAAATTAAACTCTAATAATATCAAGAATGCACAACAATAAAGTGAAAAAAGAAAAAGAGACAGAGGAAGAAGAAATCTATCAAGTCAGAGTAAAATGTACTTGTAAGTAAATGCCGTTATTATCATTACTGGACAAAAAATCTGTCAATATTTAAAAAAAAGACTACAAAAAGGCCCAAGAACTATCATCAGCACTTAAAAACATTGGGATATAAATATTAAGATGTGGAATAACTGGAGGCTTTTGAATGACAGTGAGAAGAGCCAGTTGTTTAAAGCTCTGTAGATCTTAGAGCTCTTCTCCCTCATGGCCTTCCTGTTGAGCATGTGCAGCTGCAGGATGTGTGTGTGTGTGTGTGTGTGTGTGTGTGTGTGTGTGTGTGTGTGTGTGTGCGTGCGTTTGTTTGTGTGTGTGTCACAGGGAGGGGAGTTATTTCCTGCTAGAGCCTCTCCCACACTAATACCCCAAAACCTTCAAGTCATTTATAACTCCTAATGCCAAATGTTGTTGCAGAAATACTTGTCTTATTTTCGGCCAAATCCAACAAAGAAATATTCCTACCATCAGATCCCTAAGCTCTACATTTATCGTGTGTTGAGTATGTAAGTATATATGTACAATTACTATTATAAATGCCCTCTGTAGGAGCAACGCTGTCTGATTTTAGTGGAGCAGCTTTCGTGTAATTTCCTGCCTGTTTCACAGTGACTGACAACATGTGCCCGGGGAATGAATGACTGGTTGATATTGTCTTGTCAACTACATCATCACACAAGAATGCTGAATGTTTGTTACAGGATCCAACAAACAGTGACTCAACATCCAGTACCATTGTCTGAATACCTGGGATTTTTGTTTCTTTAACCCATGGAAGGAAGCTTGAAAGCACAGGACAATAGATAAAAAAACATCTCAAAATGTTGGCCCACTTCCATATCTTCTTCTCAGTACTCTTGAGGATCCCCAGTGAACTTTTTGGATAAAGGGTACAGCTAACGAAATATGAAGCAGCCACCCTTAAAAAATATGTAGTCAACTAGGTGTGGCCGTGTTAAAACCTCGACGTCTTCGCCATGCATTCCGTGAATGTCAACATAATTGCAGTTTATTTTTGCTCCAGTCCTTCATAATATTTCACAGTGTAATTAAATGTGTTTGCTAAGCCTGTGTTGCCTAATCACAGTCCGCATATCTGTGTTTAGACATCAGGGGAACCCACTGAGACTGAGTTCCTCCTTTTCCAAATATTTTATTTAGGATCTTTTGCATGTTTTTATTTAAATAACCTATTCACACACAGTGCAGGTTAATTTAGCAACATACATCTTCAAATGGTCTCTGGGGGTACAAAAAGTGTGAATTAATATTTTAATCAGACGATGTTTTAGGAAAGTTGAGTAATGTTTTGTAAAAAAAAAAAAAAAAAAAAAGGGGAAATGCAGATAAATCAAATTTTATATCCAGGTATGTATTTACTAAGAGTGAAGTTAAAAAAAAAATACAAAAATACATCAATCTTGCAGCTCAGTAGATTTTGGAGAAGTCGAAGTCAGACTGAGTGATGAGTGAACTCACTCTCAGTTTGTTTTAGATCTGGACTTTGACTGGGCCATTCTAACACATGAGTAAGTGTATGTCTAATCAATTCCAGCGTAACTCTGGCTGTGTTAAGAGATTTTTATCCTGCTGGAAGTTTAACTTCCACCCCAGTTTCATGTCGTCTGCAGCTTCTAACAAGTTTTATTTTATTTTAAGCTCCATCCACTTTCCCAACAACTCTGATTTTTATGTCCCAGCTGAAGAAAAGTTACTCCACAGCATGATGGGTCCACCACAATGTTTCACAAGGAAATATTTGATCTGCAAAATGTGCAGTTTTCCTCCACACACAGTCTTTTACTTGTAGGTCAGAAAGTTCAGTTTTGGTCTTATCTTACCAGAGCACCTTCTTCCACATGTTTGCTGTGTCCCCAACAGCCTATTGGAAGCTGCGAACAGGACTTCCTATGTCTTCCTTCTCACCACTCCCCAATGAACTCCAAGGAGATTTGAGCAATCATTGTTTTCCACGTAACCTGCAGTTTGAAATCACACTGGGCTCTTCAGAACCGTGGCCCAAAGTGATAAAGATCTAAGGAATGTTTTAAAATACAAAGCTTATAAAAAGGCAAATTCTGCCTTTTTATATGCTTTCTTTGCTTAAAACAACAACTGCTTTTATTTTAAATTATGTCAGTTTTGGTCATCCATGAACAGAATGATGCTAATTATAAAAGCGATACAGTTTTTACATAGTTCTTCCTATTGATCATTATGATGCAAACTACAAATTTTTAATTCAATTTCTAAAATACGGGATGCTTCATTTCAGTACATGTTTACTTCAAAATAACAATAAAGCAAAAATAATTGCTCTTTAGAGGTTGTCCATGTCTTGGTAGGTTTGATATTTAAATTATTGAATAGAGCTCTATGAGATGTTCAAACCCTGGATTATTATTTTATTCTGTAAACACGTCTGCTGTGCTTTTTGGTCATGATGCTGTTTGTTGATTAATATTCTCTAACAAATCTTCTTCATTCAGCAACTGGATTTAGGTGTAAATTACACTCAGGTACATTTAGATGTTTTTGACTTGTGTAGGGAATTGTTACACTGGATCTTATGTAGGAGTTTGTAGGAGTAATGAGGTCTGGATATAAATACACAGAGCACTTTTCACATTTGTATTTGTAAACAATCTTGAAAACCATGTCTCTTATACGCTACGTTTCCATGTTCTGTTACATAAAATTAAAATAAATGCATCTGAGTTTGTGATTTTAACATAACAAAACAATAAAAAGTGACTATGTTGTTTTGGGTGTTATTAACTATGAATAATAACAATGCATACATAAATGATGATTTTACAACTATTGTTCTTTCAAGTCTATTTTTATATCTAGGCCACTTTTCATTAAATGAAGAGGCATCAGGGAAATCGCCTACTATGCTAAGGGACAATGCAATGTTTTAATGTTTTACCCCCAGAGGTCTCTGTTTTGTCCACCATGTGTTTCCGCTGGACAAACAAAACTGCTATTTTAAAGATTATCATGGAATATGTCTAAATATACTTTGTCTTTTGATTTTTAATAATAAATGTCTTTTGACCTCACCAGAGGAGATGATGTAGTGAAACAAGTCTAACTCTAGCTCCAAACTAGATTTTTTTTTATTAGCGTCTAAAACATTAAATTTGATCCATTTTGTTTCTACAAAGTTGCTAAAAATCCAAAAAGTACATTTTCTTCCCATCCAATACATACAAACTTGTAGACTTCAAAACATGTAAAAAAAAAAAAAAAAAAAAGACCTGACAGTGGAAAACAAAATAAGGGAAACACTGAGAATGGAGAAAAACAAAGAAAAACAGAAATCAAATTGCAGTGGCAGTGTATTAAAAACAATGCAAGAAAATACAATGAAAGAAAATGATGAAGGGACAGCAAATGCTCTGTTCAATTTAAAAGACATTTGATGGAAAAATTATCACAAAAAATACTGTTTGGTCAAATTGTGTACATTTTATGAATATACCGCAACGTTTTATAAAAATAATAAAGTACAAAAAATCAAATACCAAGGGATTCAAAAGGGATAAATAAACATATTTGATTAAGTCAAAAAACAGACTCTGACCTAAATAAAGTTATTACCACTAATTTAACAGCGCTGAGATGCGTTTGGGTGCCTCCTAACTGTCCGGAAAGCCCAGTTAAATCCAGCTGTGGCTCCTCTCTCTTACCACTAAGAGAGAGATAAAAAAAAAGAAAAAACTGTCGCGTCACTTCCTCAGTCCATGCCCATCCCTTTGGAAAGGAGGAGGAAAAAAAGAAAAAGAAAAACTCACACAGGCATACGACGGCGAGAAAAGAGCGAGGGAAAAGTTGGGAAGGAGGAGAGGAAAGCGAAAAGACAAATGAAAAAAGTGGAATCTGCAGCGGGAGCCAGGAAGAAAGAAAAACAAACTATTTGAAGTAAGTTTTTTTTTAATCGCTTTATGTAAATCTCGATTTACTCAGTCGATAAGCGGAGTTTTGTGTTGATCCAAACGTTTCTCTTAATACTTTTAAGACCGATTCTATGGGTCTTAGAATCTGTTTATGCAATTTATATTAGTTTTTAAGTGTTAGGAAACCTAAAAAGCAGCAAAGGGCTGGGCCTTGAAGGCCCCTCTACTGATATATTAACTCACTCAGGCCCTCTCCCGCTTTACGCTGTTTATCCGTCAGTTATTTTAGGTTATTAATTATAAGAAAGATATAAGTTAAAGTTAACACCTACAGTTTTAACTATTGGTTAAGCTGTTTTAAGGGTTTACCTCCGTTTTTTATGGCTGTAAAACTTTTAGATGTCTTCTATTTTGTAGAGAAGGTTACAGTCTTGTTTTTGTCTTCAAGCAGCCCTGAGGGCAGAGAAAAGTATGTGCTAACGCTGCACAGAGTGTTTCAAGTGCAAGTCTCAGCATGGCCTTCACAGTCGGACCAGTGCCAAAAGGCTCATAGGTTTCCCATACTGCATTACACAACTCAGCCGGGTCTTATCAGGAAGTGTCTGTGTGTTATGTCTCATTTAGCTCGGTCTTCTTTCCCCTTATTTTTTCCTTTTCCACCCACAGTTTTCCCCTCACAAGCCATGCCACTCCACAAACCATCCCGGGCCCACCGCCTGGACCCCACCATGATCTCCGCCCCCCTGGGGGACTTTCGCCACACCATGCACATCGGCAGGGGAGGCGACGCCTTTGGAGACACCTCCTTCTTGTCCACCGCTGGTCCCAGTCCGACCACTTCCGAGCTGAGTGGTTCTGGGATCTTGGCGGCTGCTGACCCGGAGGTGGCGGTGAACCACGGCGACCTTCGGGAGGATGCTCCACAGAGCCCACAGCTCCAGCACTCGGAGTCCGTGTCTTCCTTGACCATAGACCTGGACCTGGATCTGGATCTGGGTCCGTCTATCCTTGGGGACGTTTTAGGGGTGATGGACAGCTTGTCACTGTGCTCCAACGGGGAGGCCATGCTCAGCCCAAGGAATGACACATCAGTGGTGGAAACGAAGGCAATTAGGGGGAACATGGAGACGTCTGTGAACGGGAACGGCTTCGATAAAGAAGGCAGGATACCAGACGAGAACGGATTGAAGTCCAGGGGGCTAAAACCAAAGGTGAGGTTCAGCGACAAGCGAGAGGAGATCATTCGCCAGCCATCTGAAGAGGAGGAGGGTCAAACCTATGACCTCCACGACGATGAGGATGATGATGATCAGCTGGGATGCCACAGCCCGGTGAGAGACGACAGCGGGAGGAGGAAGAGTCCGGCGGGAGAACCCGAGTTGAGCAACCACAATGCAGATTTGCCTCCCAGTCCTGCTTCATCACACAGCTCAGAGTCGGACGGGGTCACCGAGCTGGACAGGAGGAGGTCAGAGAGCGTCCACTCAGAGACTGATTCAGAGGAGGATGAGGAGGAGGAAGGACGGGGCTACTCATTTGAAGACGAGTCCGATGATGAAATCGGTCTATAGGGGACAGGTATTCACGTTCCATGTGAACAGTTTGAAAATACAGTCGAAGCCAGATATTTACATAGACCATGAAAAGAAACATAACCTCTTTTCTCACTGTCTGACTTTATATCAAACCGTTTCTTTCCAGTTTTAATAACTTTGGTTGACAATAATGGCTTTAAAAACAGCAAAAGACCTTGTGGAGATTTTGACTGAAGCTGATCAAATTAGTATTATAATTCATAGTGAAAACAGTCCCTGGATCAGCTTTGGGTAGATGAATGGGCTATACAAAACATGTTTGTAAAATTTTTTGCACAAAATCATTCTTAGATACTGAGAGTTTAGTCTTATCAGTTCTGTCTATTTTGAGCAGAATGAGCTGTTTTAGGGCCTCTTGTTTCTTTAATTCAAAATAAGCTGCTGCTGGCCACACCCCACAAAAATCAATGTTTACGCATACGTGAAAATGGCAGAAAACAGATGCACAACTATTCAATTGTGCAGCTTTGAAAAGCAGAAGTAGAGCCTCCTGTATAACCAATGAGAATGCAACAAGTGGTTTCTGGATGGTAAGTCGACAACAAAACACTTGTATTTTCCAGCAGCCATTGTACAGCAAATACAGCTGTAAACCCAGCTGACCAAAGGTGCTGGAACTCAACTTGGGTTGCTAGGCAATGGGTTGCTTTTGGCAGGGGTTGCTAGGTAACAGACTGGGCTTGCTGAGGGGCAGTAGCTGTCGATTTGTGATGTTACATTCAGAAGATTTTTGAAACAGTCAAATTTTTCAGACACCAGGGAACATTAACGTTTTACTAGATGTTTTTTTTAAGTGCTTAGGCTGTTTTTAGAAACAGTTGAGACCAAAATATAAGTACAAAATGTGAACCTTGCACAATAGGTCCAGTTTAAAGAGCTAAATTATAGATTGCCAAAGCCCTGAGGGATAATGAAACTAATCTTTGTAAAAATGTCTTGTGGTCTCATAAAACTAAAATTGAAATGTTTGGCCTGAATGAGCATCGTAATGTGTTACAGAAGAAGGTGGAAGCTTACAAGCCTGAGTTATGGAGGTGACAGTATGATGTAAGAGTGTTTACTGGAGGAAGGACTAATCTATAAAATAGATGGCATCATGAGAAATGAACATGTGGAAACATCTCAACAGCATCACAAGACATCAACCAAAAGGTCAATGCTTGAGAGCAAATAGGTGTTTCAAATGAACAATAACAGCCCAATTAAAAAAAAAAAACAGGCTGAAAGAAAATAAAAGTCAATGCACAGGAGTGGTCAACAGGTGTGTGCAAGTAAGCCAGCCTCAGTTACACCAGTTCAGTGAGGAAGAATGGGCCCAAACTCCAGCAAACTGCTGTGAGAAACTTGGGGAAAGAAACCAAATACTAAGGAAATGTATGCAAATGTCTGAATTTGAAGCGGAAAAAAATTGATTTAATGTCAGATAATGAAGGGGAAAAAAGTTTTCAGCGTCTGTAAAAAGACCCGGTTTCCACTGTATTTACAACATATTCGTTAATTTACCACTTTACAGCTGAATGGGAAGCAGAAACAATCTGAATGTAAAGCTAAAATAAACCAACAAAGGTGCACAAGTTAAAATGTTGCTCAACTGGAAAATACGGTATTACTATAAACAAAGGTAACAAGACTTTGTATCATCTGCTCTCTCAAACAGCAGAGAGTTTGTAGCACTTTGATCCGCTTCATTCAGCTGGAAACTTTGCTGTCAGACTGAAGCTCTGTGGAAAGTTTGATTCAGGATAAATGGATCAGGTTGTTATGATTAAATCTGCTCTTTTATATCCAATTTATAGTCTGTACGCAGTCAGCGCTGTGTTTATGGACCTTTGCCTATATGTGCCTTAAAGGGACTTGTATCCTTTGCCTTATTGTACTCCATACTGTGCTATATCCTTGTCTTATTTGTCCTGCATTGCGTGTTTAGAACAGCCTCCTTGCCTTTAGCATTGCAGCCCACAGAGGCGTTGTTGATAATGAGTTACTGTGAATTTGTCACATTCCATATCTGGCAATGTGAGGCTTTCTGGTTCCGACCAAAACCACATCTGAGATGGTTTTATTTTTAACTTCCCAAACTATCCTTCAGGCTGTAGCGATGGTATTTTTTCTAGTTAGAGGAAGACAATCATGGGACTTAAAGGTCGCTCATAAATCAGGACAAACTGTGTATTTTTGTACTTTTTGCTTGCGTAATTTTCTTGGCTTAAATGCTTGCTGCAAAATGCTGTAAAAGGGAGATACCATTTTACCTTCCTGCTGAAAATGCTGGTTAAAAAACCCCCTCATATGTCACTCTGTGGTTTAATAAACATTACAGTAAAAACAAAGTTATTATTGGCACCAGCTTTGACTGCCTCTCTGATGCGAGGCTTGGGTAATATGAGGGTTTGGGATGCTTTCTCAAACTGCTCTACACTTTATTAGGAGTCTGCTATTTTAATTAGGCACTTTGACTGGGGTGGCTACATACCAGGTTTCCTGCCACAAAGAAAGGAAAGGGCTTGAAAATGTTACCTCCAGTTAAAAATGAGCAGTTATGTAACTTTATTTGTAGTGCAATGTGATGACTATCATCACATTGCACTATAAAACTATTTCCTTCTCTTAAATGATTCTTGTGTTCTTATTTTAAGTGCAGCACCTTAAATTATTCACTCAATTTTTCCTCATTTTGTCACATTTAGCGATTTCATTGAGCTTTTGATCAACAAAAGTCATGCACGAGTGAAATGGAAGGCAAACGAAGCATGATTTTCTAAATTAATAAAAATCTGTAATGTTTAGCATGCATTTGAGTTTATTACAATACCTAAATAAAATCCACCTCAGAAGTTGTTAAGCACTCCAACTGTGTCCAGTTTAATCTCAATACAAATCCAGCTGTTCTGTGAAGATCTTAGAGGTTTCTTAAGAGAACAAACACAGCAGACGGGTCAGGCAGAATGTTATGGAAATGTATAAAGCAGAATTAGGTTAGAAAACAACACCCTACAAATCTCTCAGAGCTCTGTTTAATGCAACATTACAAAATAAAAACAGGGCACAACTGGAAATCAATGGTAACCGTGGATGAGCTGCAGAGATCCACAGCTCCAGTTGGAGAATCTGTTATCACAAGTCTGCAAGCGACGGCATGGAGACATAGGTTTTTTTTTAAATTCTTACCAATTTTCTAAATATATCTTCATAAAATAACCCATAGTGCAATAATTCATTTTCCTTCTGTGTTCTTTTTAATCAACCAAAATCCTTTTACATTCTGTTTTCCACAGTGCAGGAAAAGTATTTATGCTTCAAGGTTTTTCTTTGAACTCCTGCAAATAAAATAGTTCTTTAATTTGACCATAAAACAGACAAGCTTCAAAGGTAAACTTCAAGGCCATGCTGATTTAGTGGGTCTCTATACAAATGTTATTAAAAGCTAGGACAGAAATGGCTCCCTGGATTTGTAAAAGTAGCTGATCTCCGTGGTTACAGGACAACCATTAATTGTGCACCATGCAAATCTGATCTCTGTGGAAAAGTGGCAACTAGAAAGAAAGCAAACATGGAAGAAAGTGATCAGATGAGAACAATAAACTGTATGTTTAGAGAAAAACTAACAGTAGACATGACCCTGAACTCACCACTGTAAAACATGGTGGTGGCAGAATTATGACATGGGCATAGATTTCTTAATCTGATCAGAGATTATGACTTTCTATATGGAGATAAATATGACATGCCCAGAAAAAACTCTTCTACAGACTTGAAACTGGGGAGACTCACTTCCAAGTAGAATAATGGCAGTGGGATGGTTTAGAGGAAACTATACTGTATGAAATGGTTTGAAAATCTATGTTTATGAAAGCAAGCTAATCATTCAGCGCCACAATCTTACTGCGAATCAGGTAGTTTGCAAAAAATTAGCAAAAGACTCAGTCACTTAGCAAAATGAAGTTTAAACTAAACTTCATTTAATGAAGTTTAGTTTAAGGAAAGACTCAGTCTTTTACACATCAGTGCAAAAGATGTGAAAAGCAACCAATCAGAGCAGCTGTAATTAAAGCAAAACCTGGTTCTGCAAAGTATTGACTGAATACAAATATTTAAGTATTACAAAAACCCAAAAAGATTAAACACATTACTGTGTGTTCGTCTAGCCACTAAAATCGCGATAAAATATTTTACTGCTAAATTATGCCAATCACTGATGAGGCAAATTGACTAATTTCTTCTCATCTAATTACACTATGAATAATTTTTAGCATGAAGTAAATTTTTCTTTAAGAGTAGAAACAAAGCAGATCAAAATTAAAACTGTTTATTGTTAGCGTGCAAGAGGAAATGTCTAAAACGATTTGCACATCTGTAAAATATACAGAAAATTCATTATGCGCTTTTCTCTGCCAGTAAATGTCAGAAATAGAGTTATTACTTACATAGTCAGGTTATGTACATTATTACAAGCTCCATTCACATATTTACGACTAAATGCAAAACACACACACACACACACACACACACACACACATCCACGCCCTACACAGATATAGTCCTGAAGATGTTAAACCCTGACAGGGCTGTGGAGATCATCACGCCGGGCATCTGAGGGTGCCAGTGGATCTCCTTGATCTCCGACTGACCCTGGTGCAGGAACAGCAGCTGCGGGGGCAGATCCTTCACCCCCTCCACCCTGGCGCCCACGTCGCAGGACTCCACGGAGAGGTCCCACTGGCTGATGACGTCATCCGCCCCGGAGGCGGCGAACACGCTCGAGTCCATGGGGCTCCACTCCACAGACGTGATGGGGCCGCAGTGCTGCTTGAAGCTGGCCACCGGACGACCCGTCTGCAGATTAAAGACGCCGGTTAATGTGGGACGGTCATCTTATTACCGCTCTTTAAAAAAGTCTGACCTCCCGATTCTGAATTTGGCCAATACCAATTTATTTTGCCTGTAATGTTGCTAACTATAGCAAGAAAGTCACTGATTTGGTAACAGTGGGGCGACTATTGTTTACTACAAATGTGCAGATGTGACCTGGTGGTCCGGACTATCAGTCGAACCTCTCAGAAGAGGACAGAGGCTGATTTTTAGACTTTTGCTGAGGTACATAAGATTGTGGGAAAAGATCAACTTTACATGCAAGTATCAGCCGACCACCAATCACCCTTAATTAAGAAAATTGGGGCCGATGAATTGGTGCACCCCTACATTTTATATGTCCACATTTGGCCATATGCATGTTAACTTTGTTTTTGTGGCAGCATTAATAGTTTTGTTTGACTCCTGGAACTGCAGCTCAGTGTGTTTCCACACGGATTAAAAGTGGGGTGGTAATAATCATCTTAATTATTGTTGTAAAGTTGTGTAACAACCATGAAATGGAACAAAGGTCTGCGGTTAGTTGAAGCTGGATAAATAAGGCTGCAGACAATCTGATGCAACATACAAACCTATAAACATTGTTTTTTATGTCGCAATGATAGAAATTTCCTCAAGTCTCAGTGGAAATTGTCTGACATATACAGGAGCAATTGGAAAGTTTATTTACTTCAGTAATTCAGTTAAAAAGCAGGAGACTGTTGAAGATTCCTGGTTTGTGCCTGTTTTACTGATCATGGCTCACAGCTAGTGAAAAAACTCAATTTAGTTTTTAGTTTCTTTCAAATATGAAAATCGCAATCAATGAAACTCACCAAAAAGGAAATTTAACAGAGATGTCATTTAATGGGCATGAAATAGCCTGCCAGCTGCTTGTCTTGCAGGGAGTCATTGATACCAAAGTTATTTGCTGAAGAAGCTGCATATTAATAAAACGTTTAAGGAAAAAGTGTAGAGCAAAAGGTGGAAAAGCAACAAGGACAACTGCAGCCTGGATGACATTATGAAGCAAACCCATTCAGGAGCCAGTCTTCAGATAAATGTTACGTTTGAATTTCATTTGGAAATAACAGCCCAGAGCTTCTCCACTGGAAAAACAGTGGAGAAGCACAAAATCCACAAAGCTTAAAGTCCAGTTTGAAGTTTCCACAGTAAGTGATGAACTGGGGAGCTGTTGGTGTTGCTCCACTGAGATTTATCAAGTTGTTGTAGATTCTATCTTTTCCTCTATCTCTTGTAGCCTCTTTTAACTGCTTACATGCACACGCTGCAACTTACACAACCATGTTTATGTGTGACTGCCGAGAGTCATATGTAAACAGACTGAAACTGATAAGACTCCCCTTTAGGGACTGCAGAGGAATAAAAAGCTAAACATGCGCTGCAGTCTTTGCCTCCCTTGGTTTCATCCATAAGGTGAGCTAAGTTTGGCCCCAGCACTGGACGGTGAATGTAACTCTATCTGTTCCATTTGTATGACATGTATGGCTTGTAACATTTGATCAGTTTTTGGCATTAAAGCCGGTTATATAGATATATAACCAAATCTCATTATTTCTAAAGCTAATTCACACTCAGGGGTTCTGGTCGGGTCCTGAAACTGGTTAACAGACCTGGTGGAGCACAGAGACAAAAATGAATGAACTCCAACAAAAGTCAGCATCGCCGTCTACCAGGACACTTCAGAGCATCTCATGCTTCTCTGCAGAGAAGCTTTATGGAGGCGCTGACGTCATTTTTCAGCAGGACTTTGAAACCTGCCCACATTAAGCCTGATGCAATAAGCAATTAACCGCTAATTAAAATGAGCTCAATAATTTTGATTACAGAGACTTCACAATCTACTGTATTTATGGTTTTGGCTGTTGCATGGCTTTTATTTCTATTTTACTTATTGTTTTTAGATGTGTTTCATTTTGGATATTTAAGAAGTCTTTTAAGTGTTTTGTACAAAATCATGGTTCATTAACTTGCAGTATTATGCTATAATCAATATATTATGTGACAATGGTCTCAAAACAACAATATTATCGTTTATTTCAATAATTTCTTGAACAATTTGTTGTTCAGAAAAATGTGTTATTGTGCCCACGTACTAACACCTGCTTTAGTGATCATGACATCGCTGTGATTTATGGACCAGCAAACATGGACATAGTTTTCAGTCAGCTTTTCTGTAAAAAATACTTTTTTAATTGTTCTTGTGTAATAATCTAATTGTCTGAGAATTTTGAATTTAATCAGCTGTAAGCCATAATCATCAAAAGGTAAAGAAATGAACACTTGAAATACATTAATCTGCACTTAAAGTCACTGAAATATACAAGTATTACTTCTCAAATTTAATTACAGAAATAAATTCAGTTCTATAAGTTATTCTAATTTATTGAGGTATTTCTGGACAAACTGGTGTTGGTTCCCACCTTAAACTGTCGCAGGTCCCAGACCTTCAGGAGTCCGTCGTCCCCTCCTGACAGCAGGAACGGCTCGCTCCTGTTCCAGCTGATTACGTTGATGTCTGACGAATGAGCCTCGTTGGCTGAGAGCATCGAGTTTGGCGGGGCGCGGATATCCCAGATACGGATGGACTGATCAACAGAGCAAGACGCAAAAACCTAGAGGAAGAAATAAAACGTTTCAACTGTTTAAACTTCAGCAGTGAATCACAACCAACATAAACCAAGTCTGAAACAAAGCAACTGCTGTTCTTTTTTTTTCTTCTTCTTTTTGGCAAAAGGCTCAAGCCAGCCTCAATTTGCAAGCTGCTCACTCCCAAACCTCAAACAAGATGGGGACTGTTTCGATTTTAGCTGCACCCTTGTGTTGCGACACAATTGCAGCGTACCAGGTGTTCCTTTACAATAAACATACTTTCATCCGACACGCCCTGTGTTTTTTTTGCGTTTCCCACAACCAAAAACCTGCAGAGCAGGTGAGCTCAGCGTGACGTCATTAATGAATGTCTAATCAAAGCATTCATGTACTCATCGCCAACTCAAAGCCTTCACTCCTTTAATCTGAGAGGAGGAGGAAGAGAAGAAGCATCCAGCCCTGTGAGTGTGACCCGCAGTGTCTTGACATACTGTGGCTTCGGTGGGAGACCACTGGAGATCCTCCACCGACTGGCTGTGGGAGCTGAACGGTCTCTGGTCGATCTGCCACGAGGCTCCACCCTCGCGAGGCTCCCACACATGGATGTTCTTTCTGCAGTCGCCGCTGACGAGGCGACCTGGTGAGGAAATTGAAGGAGAATCCATTAAAAATCTAGTCTTTATGGGTTTTTTTTTTTATATATCTCTGATGGACTGGATAAAAATATTAGGCTTTAAGATAAATTTCCCTTAATTCTGCTGCACATTTGGTGATCAACATGAAAAATATTATCCTGAAATTTCACTTTAATAAAGTGTTTCAGTTTCTTTAATGAAATGCATTTAATTAAGTAGGGACCAAATATAAAGGGATAACAACAAAAAAGTATATTTCACTTAAACTTTGACATCTCCTTTATAAAAAGTTATTAAACTGATCAAATATTACACCATTGTTTAGGCTGGTGAAACTCACTGAAGGTTAGAGCTCTACTTAACATGCTGGAAAGCAAACCTTAAAATCTCATTTTAGAGACATAAGAATCCAGAAAGAGACAACTGCATAAATCCCACTGGCATCACATTAAAATAAAAAAAGAAAGTGTGAATACTTTTACAAGGTCCTGCACTTATGGATCATCAAGTAGGGCTGATCGACAGCAGTATTTAGTATCTATGCAGAAACTTATTTCCCTTTAAATAGCATTTTTTGAATTTGCATTCTTAGATTAATCCAAGTTTTTCTGGAAATGATGCACCGTTCTATTAAAAACCAAAGGAATAAAATAAACCAGGGATCTGTTCCTGCCACATTTTTAAATCTTCAGCTTAGTGACACCCTTAAATTTCCTCCATTTCAAATGTTATCCATATTTAACATTGTAAACATTCAATTCAACTGAAAACCCTTTTTTCTGTTTTACTTTTCATTTTAATGTTTCTAACATACTGAAGTCGTGCTTGGATTTGGTTACCAGATTTCCCTCTGAACAGGATCACAGCGTGAAATCCAGCTCATTTATAGCCAAAGTCTTTGTTATTTTTGGCCTGAAGCAAGAATTCTTGTTTTTGTTTTTTTTCTTCCTCCTGTCTACAGGAGGAAGTTTGACTCACCTGGGACTTTAGGGGACCAATCAATTGCGAAGCCTTCACTCATGTGTCCTGAGAAGCTGAACAGTGGTGTGGCTTCTTTCTGCTGCTGGACGAACGTTGCCATGGCAGCAGAACTGTGGACGGCCTCCAGCTGAGGTCGAAGGTCGAATATCTCTACCTGTCCCTTGTCTGACCACACTGCAGCCAATGGGAGCTCGCCACACTGGGTCACCTGGAAAATCAATTCAATCAGTCATTAAAGGGGGCCTGTTATAATTCACATTTTTTATACTTCCATTTGGGTTTCAAATGCTTCTAAAAACAGCTCAAGAACTTTAAAAACAACAACAAACAAATAAAGTCCTCGTTGTGTTTTTACAAAACAAGTTTATGTTTTTGGTTGTGTGAAAAATGAGCCATTTTAAAAACCTTCCAACGGTCAAGTCATGCTGTGGCATCAACCCAAATGGAGCACCAGCATGTCTGGTCAGCTGGTTTTACCGCTGGGCTGTACAATGGCAGCTGGAAAAGACAAGTGATTTGCTGTTGACTTACCATCCAGAAACCACTTGCTGCATTCTTGTTGGTTGCGCAGGAGGCACTACGTCTGCTTTTTGAAGATGTACGGTTGTATAACTGTGTATTTATTGCAGCCATTTTCACATGTGAGGGTAAATGTTGAGTTTGAGGGAATCACCAGCAGTGGCTAAATTGGATTTAAAGTTACAAGAAGCCCTAAAATGGCTCATTCTGAAAGGAGCTTAAATTAGGCAGAACTGACCAAACAAAAATCTCATTATTGAAGAATGATTATGTGCAAAAAATGTAAAAACATATTTTTTAGAGCCTACAGGCCTACTAACCTGTTAAATAAAGCAAATTAGTTCCCCTTTAAAGAAAATTTGTGCCCCAATTATGATTTACTTATATAAAAAAATGACAGACTTACTCTAACTCTGTTAATCCCTCCATAGTGAGGCATCATGGCCAGCTCCAGCTGTGGCTTCTTATCGTCCTCCTCCTCCTCTTCGTCGCTTTCCTCATCGCTGCTCTCCTCCTCTTCGTTTTCCTTCTCTGTTCCATGAAGGTTGTGCATGCGCATCACCAGAAGTCTGCAGCGAGAGGAGCACATTTGCCAGAAAGGTGAACAGGGAGGAGCTTGAGAGTGAAAGTAACCAACACCCACCACATTCTAACGGACTAGACTTATATACAAGTTCTGACAGATTTTCAGTTAAATCCTGCCTGGCAGGTAAAAGATTTACACGAGAGCTGACCTGAAATCCGCTCACCATGAACAAGTCTGTTTTTATTTGGGTGTAATGTCTGTTGTTACCACTGACAGTCATTCATTAATGTAGTCATACAAATAATATTGCACAATATGAAACAGCCAAGAGGAACTGTTCAGAGATTTACAAGAGCGTTAGTTCAACAGAAGTATCTTACTGGGCTTAAAATAATCACAGGAGGACTGTTTAGTTTATTGATAAGGTGACTTCTTAACACAATAGGTTGGATTTTATTCCGGTATTCAGAGTAAAGGGGTAAATATACAAATGCAATGCAAAGATTAGTAAATATAACACCTCCTCTTCCTTTTATTCCTTCTCAAAAGTTTAATAAAAATTCATAAATATTAAATTTTTATTTTTAAATTTCTTTTCAGTTACTTCAGATGCAAATATAGACATAACGTTTAACAATTATTTACTTTATTTATATTATTTATGGGTATTTCCCTATTTTGTCATGAGGACACTTCATTATTGTGATAAGAAAAACAAAAAAGTACAAAACCTTCCAATAATAGGTCGCAAAAGAGAATAATTGGTATGAAGTGATTACAACTATGACTTGACAAATGTTAAAATCAATAATCTTAGTTAATTACTGGTTAAGAGAGAGAAAAATGCATTTCTGCAGTAACTTCAAACCTGAACATATTCAGAGCCTTTAAAAAGTATTCATCCCCTTGGATGTTTTACAAAATCAATCACAATTATCACTTGGCTTTCCTGAGGGAAGAAAATAAATAAAAAAATACACACAAAAAAACTTTAGTTTAAAAAAAATAGCAATTGAATAATAGGTAACATAAAATAAATGTCATTTATAATTTGTTTAGTCAAAAAAGCCTAACTTTGTTGATCATCATGGAGGCTTTAAAACAGTAAGACAGACTTTTTAAAGGCATGAATATAAAACAGTATGAGTTATATTTATATAAAAGAGTTATATTCATATAAAACACATGCTGTTTTATATGTTTTACATTCATATTGTGGTCAATCACATTCAAGTTTTTGTGGTTGGATTGTAACAAAATGTGAAAGAATGCAAAGGAACAAAGAAAGGAGCTTATGCAACAAATTTCACAATGATTAGGCTTAAGACAAAAAAAATCAAACACAGATACATCAAACTTCTGGTGAAAAGCTGCACATGCACATTTCTGCACATTTAACAAAACAACAGTTTTATGGATTTAGCTTCAATCTGTCTGAGAAAAGAGTAAACAACTGACTTGGAGTCTAAGCAAACATGTAATCTATTTTTTAAGTGCGTACTAAAACTACAGCCAGTCCTGTTAATTTCATGTAAACATTTGCTTTCCGCTCAACTAAACAAGCACAGAGAATCCTTTGCCATGTCTATGTCCCAACACAGGAACAAAGCTGGATCAGTTCAGCTGGATGAAAACATGCACAGATGTAACATTTCTGTTGCCTCTCGAGACACTCCCTTCCCACTCTTTCCTCCACAACAAAAAAAAGAGCAAATTGTTAAGACAAATACTACCTGCAGCTATAAAAAGCTCTTGATAGTATCACAGATGCACTAGAAACAAGGCAACACTGATCAGTGCAACTGGTGCTTCTGTGAGGATACACACAGATTAATTTAAGATAAGCTCCAGTCCTTTGTGACGCATTAATGTGAATTTAAAGTGCTACTGTCGCCTTAACTGCAGTAAACACTAAGCAGAAGCAATAAAGATGGAAGACAGTTTGACTAGTGATTATGTGAAAATGAGAGGAGAAATGCAGCCAAATGCATCCCACCTCACCATTAGAAACTACTTTGAGTTGGTTTAACTTGTAAGAAAACATTGTAACAAGGCTTTTCACTAAACCTGTGACAATAACTAATTTTGTTCCGGAAGTTACTGCCACAAACAGCAAGATTGTTGTTTTTATATTTGCAACTAATAAAATGGCAATAGCATAATAAATCAAGAACACATTCTCAAAGATCGATAAACTTTAAATTCTAATGAACATTTAACCCTGGAACTGGAAGACACTTTAAATATCCAAAATAAACAAAACAACAGAAACGACTAATAAAATTGATTTTGAAGTCTCTGCAAGAAAATTGTCCTTCAAATAAGCCAAAACACCAAACTGAAGACTTTCATCATCCAGGTTTTGGTAGAAAGAGGAAAATAGAAAAGAGACAAATGGTAAACCATGGGAATGGATATTATTGAGCTCATTTTAATTGATCACATCCATCCATCCCTGGTGCCCATCTCCAGCGGTCAATGGGATACTAATTTATTACATGATTAATTAATTTATTGATTACTGCAACAGGCCTGATAACAAATGTTAATAATGATTAATAACGATAAACTGTCCCCAAAATTATTGCAGTAAACAATAACATTGCTGTTTTGAGACCATTGTCAAGTAATATATTGGTAATGACATAAGAAGGCAAGATTGCCCTCTCAAAAAGTGACAAACTTTAATTTTCTACTGAATCCTGGAAGTACGTAAAAGATATCTTAAATATTCAAAATAAAACACAACTAAACACAATAAATAACGTGGATTATTTATAACTTATTTATATCTTCATTATTTATAATAATAATTATTATAAATAATTATAATAATTATTTATTATTATAATAAATAATTATTTATTATTTATTAACACACTGGTGTGTGTGTTCACACACACATGAACAAAATTGGTCTTAAAAAAATACTAATCATCGATATGAAATTATCGAGATTATTTTAATGCGATTGTTTATTACAGAATGTAAAAAAAAAAAACTTTTCTCAAAACTACAAAACAATCACCAGAACAAATAAACTCTGCCACTCGGGTATTTTGGTTTACAAATTATGTCCCTTTTGTTTCGTTTGTAACATAAATGTGCAATAGTAATCTGTTAGATCTAAAGCAGTGATATAAAAGTGAGCAGCTGTGTTGTACCTGTTAGACCTAAAGCAGTGATATAAAAGTGAGCAGCTGTGTTGTACCTGTTCTTCAGGGCTGTTTCAGCCTGCGTGCCCGCGCACAGCAGCATGGACAGGGGGAACTGCTGCCTGCGGTCTCCGTCTCCATCCTTCATCACGTCGAAGCTCAGACACGGAGCACCTGAAGGAAAAGTCAAAAAGGAAACCCTTAGATCCTGGTTTGAGCTCCTGCAGTCTGGCCTGAGGAGCACATTCAGCAGGCCGGGTCTGAACTCGCCTGTTTGGCACTCGTGGTACATGCGGTACGCAGAGCGGTCCATCTCCAGCTCCTCTCCGGGCTGAAGCGGCTCGATCCCGGGGACGTACACCTTCTTTTCCGCGTCTCCGTCCTCTCCTTCCTCTTCCATCTCTACCCCTTCGTCCTCCTCCTCATCCTCCATCTCTGCCATCTCGCCTTCTTCTCCTCGGTTTAACGCGTGCTCATCAGTCGCAGACATCTTGGAAGGGCACTTCCGGTCTATGAAGCGGCCACGTGGTTTGAGCGTCCGCCCCCTTCCTCTACCTCCTCCTACTCCTCCTTCTCTCCCCTCTTTCTCTCTCCCACCCTGTTTACGGGAATTCAGCTGGCCTCTTTGGCGCTTGGCTCCCCGCTGCCAGGAAAAAGCAGTCTTTCAAAGATTTCTCTCGAAAACATGACACCAGACTGTTGGCTGTATTGTGCATGGTCAACCTGACCTCTCCAGAAAGCCTCCCCCTTATATATACGTGTGCTTTCTCTCTCTTTTTTTTTACTGGGGTCATCTGTATTCGGTGACCCACCCAAGACAAGGTTTCAGTGAATCACAGTTAAGCCTATTTACTGGAATTATGAAACCTCCTGACATTAGTACCCCTGTCTCAGACTGGAAACCAGGACTTATTCCTCCAGACAGGCAGACGTCTTAAATATTTATGCATCAAACTGGAAAAGATACAAAGAAGCGGTTCACGTATTAAAATTTAAGTATTTCCGAACCCCTTTGTACAAATATGTGTTTGTTCCTCCTTACAAAATCTTGTCACAAATTCAGTGTAAACAATGAACATGCAAAACATGGTGCTTCCATGGCGACAGCAAGGCATTGAACGTCAAGGGTGAGGACAATGGTACAAATTACATGTCTGGGTGTGTGTGCAAGCAGGGGCAAGTGCTAGCATAAAGATTTCGCTTTTATTCCTCTTATAGTTTCAGACAGAAGCCAGGCCGCCGAGATGCATTCCTACCCCCGTCTGCACCTTATCTTTGAATTTTTTTGCTTTCACCCGACATATCCACATCACAGTTCACCTCACATGAATAGATAAAGGAATCCAGGGGCATAAACAAAAGCATCTCAAAGCTGAAGGGACCACCAAAGCATCCGAGTGATCTAGCATGAACAAAAAGTAACTTAAAGACTACTTTGTTCAAATTGAGCAAAAAGAAAGAACTCAAAGACATGGAAGCTGTAAAATCAAAGGTATGAAAAGAAGCATTTTACTGTTTCAGTAACAGAGCATTGATCCATGCAGCAACATTTACTGTCTGATAAATGCTAAACTATTGCCCTCAGATTTTCAGCTCATTTACTAGAGCTAATGCACTCTTCCATCTTAGACAAACAACAAAAGAACCGTAATAATAAATATAAGTTACTGGATCACTCTAATTTAAACCAAATGCTACTATACCTAAAAGTATTTAACTTACATTTACTTACAGGAATAAACTCTCACAACATTCATTTGTAAACAGTGAGGCAACCACAGAGAATGGCTTATGTGCACCGACTAGCTCAGTTTGGATCTCTTGTTAGCAAGGAAAGCACAATTAGCTGGAGCTTGTGGCTTTTTTCTTCAACCAAGAGAGTGACTATAAGGTTTAATATATATTTGATATAACAAGAGCAAAGTTAGCTGACGTTTGGCATTTAATTCAGCTTGTGCATATCACTTCATTTTAGCAAAGCTTACTGCATCAAAACTCAAAAATAATTCATTCAGTGCCAGGTAAAAGTTTCATTATTGTGCAATAAAAAAAAAGTTGCTACCAGTAGAGTCCAAATAACAACAACAATAATATGGGGCTCCAGAAAGCTGCAGGACAAGGCCGGGATCGAGATCTTCCACAGGACGATGGAGGTTTATTGTCTATCATTTTTTCAGGTTGGTCTTCCTGGCGTCTGATGGCTCGAGTGGTCAATAGTTTGCCCCTCACTGGACCGTAGTCCTTCCTTTCAAAAAACGGGGGCAAAGTGGGCGGGAAACAAGTTTCAATTGAAGGTGAGCAACCCACCTGCAGCCACCGAGCAAAAAGTTCTGACGTTAGATTTAATAGTTCTTCTGGGGAGGAAGACAACAATGGGTACTGCTTGAAATCCGTCTCTTCCTTGAAACTCTGAGAAGAGGAAATGACGCGATTAGAGGCTGCAGAATTATCAGAGGAACAACTCAAGACAAGTCATAAAAGCTGTGATACTTATAGCTCCAACTCCTTCTGTAGTTTACAAAACTCATAAAATTTAATGTCATAAAATTAACAGATATCCTTTGTTTTTGTTTTTTTGCAAAGACTAAAAATCCTACCTCTATATTTTTGTTCTTTCCAACAATTCTATCCAGTGTCTGCTTCAGCTCTAAGATGAAGGTGTAATTGAGATGCTGATCCCAGAGGTTTGTGAGGAGCACATGCCAGGACTCTACGAGAACCACTGCTGCCGAGAACACGCAACACTGCAGGGAGACCTCAGAGTTAGCATGCACAACACATGGCGAATCACCACAAGAACCACATCAGTGACACTCGAGTGCAAGTGACACTAGAGAGCACCTGCAGTAGCAATCTGTTCACAAACTCAGTTTTTTTTTTCTTTCCTAAAATCTGTAAATGAGTGGAGCAGAAAGGTAATAATTATCCAGGTTATGGAGTCAAACATTATCCCAAAAGAGGAGGTTGATTTCTATAAAAGGCACAAGCAGTTTTATGACATGTGAGACTCTGCTCCCTCTGTTCAACTGATAACTAAACTCACCGGGTCAGTTTCGCACAGCATGCTTCGAGTATAGTGGTGCTCTACATGATAATCTTTAGGGAACACAGACCGCTGGAGGAGAGAGAAGTAAAAAACAAAGATCAGAACTGATTTAGCTTTGTACTGAAGTTGATAAAGTGAGGCATATCTTTTGTAATTGTTACAAATCTTTGAGGTGACTAAAAAATTAAGGCATTACATAGTTTGATTTCCCTCTCTGATCTGACATGCTTACTCTGAATCATCTGACAAGATGCTATTTTCTATTCCTTCACATCATTACATCACATCCTTACTGACGAAGGTGTTGATTTAAAAAAAAGTAAAGACTTACAAATCCATTTGGATTAGAATCGATTGTTGCCTTTATGTTTCCAACACTTTTCTGGTCAAAGTCACATCCACCACATTGGACGATGAAGAGCAGCAGCAAAAGTAGACCTGTTTGACACATGAGTGAGGATGGAAGGAGCAGATGACATTCAGATAATAGGTGGAAACTTTCTGTGGTTTCTATCTTCTCGAGCTGCATACCTACAGAGAAACGTTTCAACATATCCTGTGTCAATTTAGCCATTTCTGCAGAAAACAGACGAAAATACTCTGAGCTGTGGTTGTATCACCAACTCCAACTGCATGACATTAGTGTGGCTGAGATTGTAGCGACACATGCAGTGAAAGTCTGCTGTAATACCTGAATAAGCATGAGTAAGAGTCTGCTCTACAAGTTCTACAAGTGTGCACATAGAAATAAAAGCTAAAGTAAATCATTGGAAGATGTTCTTATTTCTCACCTGGCATTTTATCTTTCTAAGAATGGACACTTCTCCATTTCTCTTGTTGACAGCAATCACTCTTCAGCTGTGTCACTCTGTGAAAGGCAAAGTTTCCTCCTCTGTGGTTTGTTGAGGTCTCTGACAGAGCACGCTTCTGCCTTTCCTCTCTCTTAGCGGTCGATGTTCAGTCCCCTTGCTCACATCCCTAAGTGCATTCTCTTCTTTCGGTTTCCTCCGGTACTTTCCAAAATATGACCCATTAATCTTCACAAGCCATCATTCTCTTTCACTTTGGATTTTCCCTCTAAATCCCAGAGTGGCTGCAGCCTTCTTTCGTTTTCATGAGCTTTTTTTTTTTGTCTCCCCTCCTTTTTTTTGCACTATAGACCTTGAATCTTCCTAAATTTCAGTAGCTCCTGGGTTCCTTAATGGATAAAGCGGCAGAGACGCGGGCCACCCTCCTCTTCCTCTGGTCACTCCTTGTGTTCTCCACTCAGACACAGGCGCCGCTCAAAGTGAAAGTGCTACGCTGGATTGCCTGCCCCTGTTCCCTTTAAGTCCCGGCCCCTCCCACGCCACACGTTTTACCTCACTATTGACTGACCCGGCTCCCTCCCCCCCCTGCTCCCCACATTCCCTGACACCCTCACCCCCTTCCCCCCCTTCCAAACAGGGGCTGAGGAGGCTTAGTCATGCAGTTGGAGCGTATGTTTCTCATTTGGAGTCTCCCCCGCACCTCTTCGCCTGCAGATCTGCTTGTCTTTCTCCCCTCAGATTCAGTATCATCCTGATTAATCGTCACATGGGCCGCTTTTGTTTCTGCCTTAAATAAACAAAGAATCACATTCCTTGTCAATCTGGGAAGCAAGATTGCAACACCCCACTGCCAGAACATGCAAGTCATTCTATGTAGAGCAGCTCTTCACAGTCATTGCCATTAAAAACAGCTTCACAGATGCGCCTCATGTGATACTGAAGTCCAGCACTGTGAACAGCTGTCAACATCTTGTCTGTAACGTGTTGATGCGATGCCTCAGGTCGTCTGCAGCATCCTGTTGCTTCGGATTTCAGCGACATGTCATGAAGGAGGTTAATTACTACTGAAAGGAAGAAGGAAAAAAGTTGTTTCTCTTTATGTTCTTTCTGACTGAAGGTCAAAGGAAAGTTGACCGCTTGCTCTGCTGAGGGGGAATGGAAACTACAGAGCAGTTTCCATACCCGCCGTACGCAAAAAAAAGCCCCGCTCCAAAACTCCCAGAGGCATCATCAAGTGGAAACCTCTCGACCTTTACAATGCGCTACAATGACAGTTATAAATATTCAGCCATTGTGCCGTCTTCCTGTTTCATGCGTCACTTGCATGTTGAGAAAATATGCAAGCAATTTGGAAATAATGTTTTTTTGGATCTAGCAGAGAATCAGAGACCAAATGAAATCCAGATTTGAGTTATGAGAGGAGAAGCACCAGAAGTCAACACGTTGCATCGAGAACGAAAGCTCCGGTCAATCCGGTATTTATGAATTTCATCTTGGAGCGGAGCATGAGCCCAAACCTGTTTCATTGCAATGGCTCCTACACATGTCAAAATCCCAGACTTCACCGGTTCTTTTTTGGCTAATATTGAGATATTAATAGAAAACATGAGCGTTGGGGTATGGTCAGGAAAAGGATTGATAAGCTAATGGGTGGACGAACACAACATTTTGACAGCAGGACAGGAAATTAAGTCTGGCAACCCAAATCTTTTTCTCTTGTGTTTTTTCCACACTTATCCAGACCAGGATCCGTAGTCTTTCAGACTGTGCAGGAACCCTGGTTGCACAATCATCACATAGTTTCAGGTCAAGTAAAACCAATGGAAAAAAGAAAAATCTACCCGGTTTAAACAGAGCCGTATGTTGCCGGATTTTATTGACCAAAGTCTGCGGACCTCAGCAAAGCAAGAGACGCTTTGGATTTACACAAAAATAAAAAAACAACAGAAAAAGCACAGAGGATCAGTGTGTGACTGGCTCGTTAAGGAGCCAAAAATGTGCAGATGCCGGGGCCCTACTAGTGCGAGAACTTGTTATGCAACCATTTTGTACAACTTTGAGTTGCAGAAAACCTTAAAAGTCTTGTCTTACACCACTTGAGACTTGTTGGCTGATCTCCAGTCAAACAAGTGAGTGGGAGCTGGAGGAGAAACACTCCTTCTGCACTTCCACTCCTTTCATTTGCCCACTTCACCACCAGATGGAGCCAATTTGGGAATAAAGTGCATCAGAATGAGTTTACTTCTTCAGGACGCATCTGTATTAATAAACAAAGTGGAAAAACTTTTAGCAATAAGTTAAACTTCACATGATGGAAGGTCCTATAGAAGAATTCCCTTTAACAAAAAAGGCCCCCATGCTTTATCCAAAATTACTCCATGTATTAATCTGAGCAGGATAATCATCTGAGGCGAGTACACAATAGATTTCTCATTACTTAAAAAGACAATAATGGATGAGCAAAATAATTTCTGTCATCCATTCACAGTGCTCCTTCATTCAACACTGAATCCATATAGTCAACAAAACTACCCATGAATAGACTCACTCTTGCTTCGTTTAGCTTTAGATATTATTGTTGTCACTTTTCTTTTCTTCACCACGTCCTGCCTCCTCCTCCTCTTTTTATCACTGGCTGGGGCTCCTCTCCCCTCCTCGCACAGCTGTCATTAAATGACTCTTGTAGGTTTTGCTCAGTCCAGTCATCCAGTACTTTAACAGTCTGACGTTGTCTTCCTCGCCGGGCCCCGTGGCGCCAAGAAGGGCCAGAACCTTCTGGGTGTCCTCCCTGCCCCGGCCGTCCACTTTGGAGAATTTAAACAGCACTTTGACTTTGCTAAAAGAGTGAAAACCTGCAGTGAGAACACTGAAATCTTTCCCACATCTATGTTGACCTTACACTGCAAAAACAGAAAATCTTCCTATTTTTAATCTAGTATATACTGCAAATGTCTTTCTACAATTGACATAAGACAAAACTAACTTAGGAGCTTGTTTTAAGTAAATGGTTCCTTAATATTGGTGAAAACTTACTAGCTATAAGTGAAATAATCTGGCAGTGGATCTAGTACTTTTTCATCAATATTAAGGAATTACTGACTTAAAACTTGCTGAAAAGTTACTTGTAAGTTAATTATGTCTTATTTCATGTATACTAAGATATCGGCACTAGAAACTGGACCAAAAATTCTTGGTTAGATTTTGTGTTCTTGCAGTGTTGTCATTTTACTTACTTCATCCACTCCTCCTTCAGGCACAGCAGGCAGTGAGACACAACATCCACAGACAAGTTCTCGTTAGACAGGGCCACTTCAAGCTTGTTCAGCAATGTTGGACCTGGTAAAAAAAAACACAGTAGAGATTCAATAAGTCTTAGTTTCACAACTTGTCGTACAAACCAGATTACACAGGTTTGCCTCTGATGTGTGCCGTCTGAACAACTTGCTTACAGAACAATTTGGAATTCAAGCTGAAAAGTCTGGGGAGAGTCTGACCAGATAATTACTTTCTGAAGTGGAGCCAGCTCCTTAAAAGTTTATTTATGCTCTGAACAGTTTCATAACTTGCACAACCGCTGCTCTGGCTTAAATCACAATTAATGAGTGCCCTCACATAAACTTCTCCTGTTCACAAATCACACAGATTACAGTCCAAAATACAGAATGACAATTTATTTTAAGGCTCAACGGAAAGGTCCACCATATTTTCTATTATTTTCTAATATTTGTGAAAAAGTACTAGTTTCACCGACAGATTAATTCATGGTTTAAGTTATTTTTCCCATGTTACAATTGTCTGTATGACTTTAGACTTTCAACTTTGTTTTATATCTAGTATTAAGATTTCAGACTCTCTAGTAGAAATTAAGCACATAAGAACAATAAAATGTTGTGTTTGACTGGCCTTGACTGCTGAAAACTAAAACTAAAATCACAATGCCTAATTGCTACCAGGTTACACACAAAAAAGTATTGTTTCAATCTATGCAGGGTTCTGTTATTTATCTTGCAGAAATATCAGAATCAAGTTGTGTTGTTTTCTGCATATCAGGACTTTATTAAATGGTAATAAATAAAATTTACCTCCCAGATTTCACAAAAGTATATTTATAACCTCTTTTTTTAAAACAGTCATTTAAAAAAAAAAAAAAAACCCTGAGGTTTTTAACCTCTGTAAATGACAATTTACAGAAATTTGTAATTTTAGTAAATTAGAAAAGCATTCTGATGAGGTTTGTTTGTCAAATTAAAAAAACTTTTATGCAGGTGTTAAACATACTTTTCATTAGGTCCACATTTGTGTTTTAAAAATATTTTCTTATTGGTCTTATTCATAATATTTGAACCTTAAATGTTGTGTTTTCAGTAGCTATAAGCAGAAATTCATCAGTCTGTGTGTAATTAACCAATATAATGTGTTTCACTTAGTGAATGTAGACACTGAAATAAATGAACTTTTCCATATTTATAGAATATGGTTGTATATGCAGTCATAATGTTATCAAACAACACTTTTATTAATAAAATTGCTGCGTTTTGTCCATTCTACAAGCAAACAAATCTAAACAAGACGCTCAATAAAAACAGCAAACCAAATACTCTGACCTCTACCAGCTTACAGCATGTTGCCTCACCTCTGTCTGTCGGCTGTGTGTTGGCGCTGCTGATGGTGAACTGATAAAGTGCACAGATTTCATCTTCGCCTGCAGCTGAACCCTGACAGGTCTTCAACGTGACGTCCACCAGCACTGAAAACTCTGCATGACAAACAGAGCAGTTGTCACTCATTCATCCCAAAGTGGCCTACAGGTAACTTTGAGATCAGGGGGTTGTTTTGTACCTGAGGAGCTGACGTGGGCCGGGATAGGAACATCTGGGCTGAGACCCAGGAAGTTGCATTTGTAGGCCTCTTCGTACTGAGCGCTGTATGGGACGGAGCGCACGCAGCCCACTGGCAGCAAAGACTAACAGGAGCACAGAGATTCACAGGGTAAGCTGTGTTGGATCAGAAAGAAGTGATGCACAAAGAAACCAACTGGTGACCAGTACTGGACCAGTGACATCCTATCTATTTCAGATCAATGAACCCATCGTCACCCATCAAGGTGCCACCGAGTCGCTGACTACATCAATCTTTGGTGAAAATGTTGTTACTAAGTGAAGCAAACTCAAAGTTGGTCATTTTCAGCATCAGTGAGTTAAAAAAATGAAGCAAGAAGAAACACAATGATGTAAAAAGCAATTTCATGTCAATTGCTCATTCAAGCTGCAAGAAAGCAAGAGAGAGCCAGGCTTTCAGCTGATAACAGGAAGTCTGAGCATCTTGAAGTGAGTGATGCACCAAATATAACAAATTTAGAGATATTTCAACAACAAAGTATGGGATATACAGGGTGGGCCATAAGTTTCCATACATAGGAGAATGTTAAATGTATATTTCATAATTCAGATGCCCAAGAAGATGCGTTTGACAAAAGAGCGAAGAATTGAAATTATACTGATGGCTGGATCGGAAAGCGGTTGCATGGTTGCACGAAACTTTAACTGAAAACATGGAATGAGCATCACACACAACACTGTGGCAAAACTTATTTGCAAGTTTCAGAAAACTGGAAATGTTGCAGATCAACCACAAGGTGGTCCAAGACATGCAGTGATTACACAAAGTCCCACAAAAATAAAAACGGTTGTCCAATATAAAATGTTTATTTTTTCTATGTATGGAAACTTATGGCCCACCATGTAGACATCGTCAAGAACTGACTGGATTGCAAAAATGCTAGCTAATTATTTAAGTATTATGCATAGAGTCTCTCTATCACTTTATTTGGAGAAACTTGTCATTTAATGGAGCACAAGTTTTAGAAGGTAAAGAGGTGCTATGGTGGTAAACACACTCAGAAATAAAAATTTATCTCAATGCCAATACAAAAGGGATCAGCCAGAAGCAACTTTTTCAATAAAACCTTATTGTTTAAATGGAAATAGTGAATTGTATTTGGTATTTTTAACAGCAGCTGGACAGGGTACTCATTAGCTGTTTGTTATAAAACCAAAACAGAAAGACACAAAAGCTTTTTAATTATTTATTTATCATAAGTCATATTGTACCATAGCATCCATTAAAGTGATCACATTTCACAAGCTCTTCTAATGTTATGCAGCCCTACCCACGGCAACATTATTTTATCCCTTGGAGCTTTCAACCTTTGAATGTAATGGAAGATGATGGGTTTATAAATGTAGAGATCTAAAAGTTTCAGGCTTAACTGCACAGACTCCCGACATGCAAAGAGCCTTCAGGGAAATCTAAGAGATTAATGTGGTGTTGAGATGTACACTTATTAAAGCTAACAGTGATGCTAATGGCAATTTACTCAATATTTTCTTATTTGAATTCACTTAAATTCCAAGTAAGCAATAAAATATGCATTTTAAATATAAATTTAAATATAAATATCACTTAATTCAAATAATTACGTGAATTATTTGAATTCACTTAAATTCCAAGTAAGTAATAAAATATGCATTTTAAATATAACAACAATTATTTCTCATTTTATTGGACTCTATTTTAAGGTAAGGATTAAAAGGGTTGCTGGCTGAGTTACCTTTAGCACAGTAAATGCTGACTGGATGAGTCCGGGGTCTGCACTTCTCCATATGACCTGATTTCCCATGAGCACATGCCATGATAGCTGTCGAAAGTCATTCGGCCCGAGGACCTGCAGACAAAAACACAAACAGCAGCTCTCAGAGTGTAGTCCATGACAAACATCTTTTGTATATTTAACAAAATGTTTCTCTATAACTTTCATTTTCAGTCATACAATCTCAGTGTTCAGTGATTATGCACAGCAAAATTATGTTTCTTTTAGACATGTTTACCTGTCTCAAGTGTCTCAGTGATTTAAATTTTGGACCAGGTACATCATCTGATTTTGAAGCTTCACACAGCAGACCCAGTTTACTGTCGGTTTGGAGTAACTGTGACTCTGACCCGCCTCCTTCTGCTCCTTCCCAGCAACTCATTTCTTCTTCTTGCTCTTTGGAAGACAAACAGTGACATGAAAACAAAAACTTGAAAACTTAATAAGTAAAATAACTTGGGGAATTTTCACAGGAAATTGGGATGCTACTCCGCATGACTCCGCATGACTCCTCTTATTTTGTGTTTCCAGCAGTGCCTCCTCACTGTTCACCAAAAAGTTTCCTAATTACTTTTAATCATCAACCGAAGCGACGGTGTAGTTTAAGAGCAAACAAATACTGTGTGCTATAGTGTTTGTGTTTTGTACCCACGCAACTTTTACTCATATCTTTAAGACCACAATACCATAAGGGACTTTCCATCATTCAGGGGGCTTTCCATCTCTTTATATATGGATGGCAACAAAACCTACCTGTGGTCAAGATACATCTATTGATAATCAGATTTAAATATCTCACAAAGGCTTTCTCATCGTTGTGAGGAAACTTCCATTTAATGACAGATCACATATTTAAATAAAAAATAAATATACTTTATTGTGGATGAAAATCTGTCAACATATTTGCTTTTGATAAAGCTATTTGCTTTGTACAAGCCAATATTAAAGTTCTTGCAATGATATGAATGCAGAAGTTAGCCTTCATTCATTCCTAAGGCTTTTTTATGAATAAATAAAATATTAAAATGATTAGTTACAAATATGTGTTTGCTTTGCTAGGAACACACTGGTTTCCACATTTTTATATTTTGAATCCCATCAAGGGAATCTTTACTTTTAGTTTGAATCTAGGATTTATTCCACTGCTTTGTTTGACATCTGAACAAAAACTGATCATATTCACAGTACGAACCACCTGTCAAGTTCAGAACTGGAAATAAACTGACCAGAATTTCCAGGTCGATACCAATCTTTTTTATGCCTGACCTGTCCACTACAATTTATTTTGTAAGGATGAAACAGAGAGAAATATCTGTGCTGCAGGTCTTTTAATAGAACAGGAGATCTGAATCTAATAGTTGTTTTCTAAGGAAGAAAATAACCATCTCAATTTGTACTTCAAAGCAAGTGTCCTTTCTTTATCAGTTTTTTTTATTAACTAAAAAAATAGTATCAATGTACATGCTGTTGATGCATTTCTAGACTGGATATAGTAGAAATTCTTACTTTTGATGCATTTAAGAAATAGGAGAAACTAAGTTTTTCAGTATTTTACCTGGCAGTCCTGATTCAAAGCCAATCAAGGGGAAATCAGATTTGGATCTCTGGCTGATTGACTGGTGCTTTGCTATTTTTGAATGAGAGTGCTTTAATCTGAAGGTTCTAAGCCATAAATACAAAAATTAAAATGCTGAAGGTTAATTTGAACTAATAAATGATGCTATATAGATATACAGAAATTTTGATTTGTATCTTTTAAAAAAGATACAAATCAGATACAGATACAAAGATACAAATACAAGCATTTTCAGTTCTCTTTATACTCTTTTTAACACAGCACTTACTTAAAACGATTCCAAATTATCAGACTAAGCTATTACGCACATTTCAAACTGCAGGATAAAAAGCAGATATTTTTCTGCATTTGAACAGGACCAGAAAAAGTGTTACTTAAATTCCTGTAATAAAAAGAGCTGTTCATCAAAAAACCTGGCAGTTACTGTAAGACTAGAGTGATAACTCTCTTCTCTGTGGTGAATCATATTACAAGCAAAAATTCTTCCTGCTTCCCAGAGGCTTAACGTTTTTTGAGACAGGAACAAACAGAGCCTCATGTTTTTTCAACCTGCTACTGCAACAACCCTCCACCCAAAAAGCAATCGTGAAACTGACAGAGTTATTCAGTATTTACTGAACAGCTAAAGAACGCTGACACATACCAAAACAGAAACTCAGACCCGCTGGTTAAAATCCAGGACAAGAATCCTAAAAGCTCCCTTTTATCCCCACACAAGTCTTTAAGTCATTGTAAATGATGCAATTTTATGTGCAAAGATAAAAAAGTCACAATAAAATAATAGTTTTGTTATCTGTGGCCAGGAAGGAGTTCAGTAGATGCTTTGATCTGTGAAGAGATGGCAGGCCATTTTGATTTAGGATCATTTTTGTGATTTAATAAACTAATTGCTCTGACAGTAACAATCCCACCATTGTCCTTTTTGTTTTATTTTTGAGAATTTTTCTAGGATTGGCTCATAGTGAGGGGAGTATATTCTTCTTTGAAAAGAGTTGAGATGAAGATAACTACTGAATTTATCTAACATGACAAAATCCCAAACAAATAAATACAGAAAGAAAGAAAAATAATATGTATTGGTTTAATAGGAAACAGATCAGCAATATGATTGGGTCTATAAAGAGCTTCCAGAGAAGTGCAGGGCTCAGGGGTAAACATGTGGGCTGGTTGGGGGCGGGTGGGATGGGTTCAGCACAGAAACCTTGTGTGCAAATCTTCAGAAAGCATTGCTCAAGTCAGTATAAAACTTCGCTGAATTTGGGGATTGGAGTCATTTACGGTCCAGAGATTTATTAAAATAGACTGAGGTTATGCAGACGTGTGTTCCGTGAGGCATCAGGATGGAAAAGCCAGTAAAATGCAAACATGATGCAGAAATAAATTCCTTTTTTTCTCACTTTCAACATCTGATATGACTTCGTGTTTTGGCAGATTGTACCTGAATGCTAATTCTACACAAACATTAACATTGTATTCATGGACATTTCAAGTTTATCAAAGTTTTGGAGCACACTTCTACTGATGAGTATGAATAGCACAAAGTGTTATTTTATTGACATATACGGCACACTGATTAGTCTGTGTTTGCCTCTATATGTTGTATTTCTAGCTTGAAAACCACTTTTATTTGTGCCTTCAATGAGCACGAGCCAAAGTTTTCCTTAAATAAACCCATTTCTCAAGGTTGCTACAATAAACTGAACCTGACACTGCTGTATTCTGTCCAGGATCGAGCAGGAAGGTACTTATTACATCTGAATCAGTCTGTATGACTGAACTGAATTAAAATGTTTGTAATGAGAAGTGCCTGGCGGTGACTCCTGTTGTGAACTGGTGCTGTTCTGAACTAAAAAGAAAACATTACAATGTTTCTGATGTAGTTTGGTTTGATATTTTTTCCACTCTAGTGACTGCTAACTTCCTAATTTGAGATGCTAGAGAAAGTTCAGGACCAACTCCAGTTTCCTTCAGTAAAACAGCACTCCCTTACTCGTTGCTGCATACTGCTGGTCAGCAGTCTGAAACATTGCTCTCCAATAAGAGAGATAGATATATTTATAAATAGCTGAATTCGACTTTCTATCTGCCAGAGTTACAAATAACTCAGAGAGTCATGATGTGGTAATTACAGAAGTGCCACCTATCACGCTTTTAAAGGAAACTACAGTAATAACCAGCTGATATTATTATGTTATTAGAACCACAAAATCCATTTTAAAAGAATTTATATCATAGAGCACCAAAATGATAAATAATTTTCAAATGTTTTTTATAAATAAAGATCTCAAAAGCATGTTCAGCAGTTTTATTGCTCAACATACTGAATTATTGCTTTGCAAAACCACTATTTAGGCTTCGTCTATAGCAACTTTGCACATATAGACTGAAATCTAGATTTAGGCCTAAGCCATTCTAATACATAAATATATATTATGAACCATTTTACTGCAGCAGCTCTGGTTGTTCGCTTGGGGTTGTTGTCTTGCTGGAAGGTGGATCTTAGGCCCAGTCTCAAAACTTTGCAGCCTTTAGCAGATTGTCTCTCACTATTGCCCTAATATGTCTGACTAATTTCCCTAATCATTCTGAAAAAGCATTCAAATCAAGTATATTGATTTTTTTTTTTTTTTTAGGATTTATTTATCTAGGTAAACCACATGGAGACATGAGGTCTCATTTTCAAGAGCAACTCTTTTAAAGAAAGCAAATTGAATATTGTTAGGTCTTTGTCCTTACAGAAATTAAAGAAGAGAAAATAAAAATCAAACAGCCATTCATTCTTGATTTTCTTTTTTCCAAACTTTTCCATGCCTGTACAAAGGTAACAGAAAATATCAGACTTTGCAAAACTGCAATCCCTGCCGCAACAGCAGAAAAAAATTAACAAACTTCAGAAGGTATTATCACCTGCCCAAGGGACTGTAGCCAATCTTTGATACTCAGAAACTATTACTTACTGATTAAATGTTCACTATGCTCACGGATGTCAAGTATTTTGTGATACTGTTAAAACATGGAGTTTCTTACTTCTGCTGCTGTATGCATTTGCCCATTTGTGATCCTGAATTGTATCGAATTGACTATTAAGATGGCTGGTCTAAAAGCTGAACTGGACACAGAGACTTTTCTGTAAATCTTTTACCACTTTATAAATCTTGACCAGAATAGGGCAAGCTCTGTTGAGAGAGGACAAGTTATCTGAGTGTTGTCATGGTTTTCTGGCTGCAGAGACGGAGTTCTGAGCGATCCAGTGAGTCAGGTTTTATCAGGAGTGTTTTCAGACTAGAAATAGGGAAACCAACTAACACTGAGCAAACATGTGGCACTGACTGAGAGGACCTCTTATTAAGAGAACAATGCTTTACCACATTATGCTACAGCTCAATAGTTTACATCACATTTTTTCTAGTGATAAAGGTGAATGTAACAAATATTTGTGCTGCAGAAAAGTTAAAAGAAAATGTGCTGGTTGAGAGGAAATGTCGTACCTGTTTGTCTCTCTATAAGCACTAGTGTGTCCTCAGTGGGTGCCCCCTCAAGAAGCTTCTCTGTTAGACGACTGCCACTAGCTTTCAGCAACCTGGAAAAACGATGAAAAACACAGATCAGCATGACAAAAGGAAACTGTCTGTCCCAGTGAGGTGAGGTTTTTCAACTCACCAACTAAAAGAGCAGTGCAGACTAGCCCAGAGGTTGGGGTGCTGGGTCAGTGAGGTTAGCGATCGAGCTGCATTCCCACTTCTCTGGTGTGGAAAAACTGCTGGGGAAAATACACTGTTCATCCTCAGAGCTCTCTGGGGACAACCTCCTTGCTCACTGTCAAACACCTGATGGGGAAAAGACAAATATATATGAGCAGAATGAGGATCATTTATCTATATGTTTAAAAAATAATACTAAAGGAGTACAGCATCCATAACACTGATCTACCTTTAAAGCTGTACTTTGCAGACTATGTATTGTGAGCTTGAGGTGACGTAGCAGGAAAGGCCAGGAGTTGATAAGGTAGATCCGGTCCATGGCCACCAAAACTATACTGTACCATCGCTGAAAACCCCGGGCCAGGCTGTCTTTGATAAAGAAGGTGTGTGAGAACACAAACCCGTGCTGCTCATCGCCAAAAAAAATGGGCCCCTCACGGCCAGGGCACACCTGAAAACAAAGGACAAAAACAAGCCCAAATAAATTTAAAATGAGATTGTTCGAAAAATAAAGAAAGCAGAATCAAATTAAGTGTCATGCTTAAAAGCCTAATATCTAGCAGTATATCACATTTGCCCTCTTCAGACTAGCTGTAAGGCAGTTACTGGTGTCAAGATACACCTCAGTTTGAAGAAGTTATGTTTTCAAAACCACAAACATTTTCCGTCATGTCAGTCCTACATTTTAAAGTGTTTTTAATTAGATGTCTCAGGAAGTGCTGGAGCGACCAGAGTTTTCTACAGCGCCATGGAGTATAGTAACTCAGCACTGCTCCTTCCCCACTTGTTGCTGCATAATACTGGTCAGCTGGCTGAAAGACGGCTACTATACATATTCTTTCATAAAAGGAAAGACAATTTTGTCTTTTTGGAATTGTGAAAACACGGACACTTAAGAGAACAAAAACAGTATTTCTTTAGATAAAAAAAAAAAGATTTCCACCTCTTCCAAATTTTCCGTCTTCTACTTTTAGATTTTCATACCAGTGCTGTTTAGGCACAATATTGGGCATAAGCATTTTCTCATAATGGCTTTTCTAGCTGCGATGCTTAATTTTCAACTAGCTATTAAAGGTGTTATTAGTGGTTTCAAAATGAGAAAAGCCAAAAAAGAAGCTGCTCTCACTTAAAAATGAATTATTTCTAACAAGATCACCAACACTGCACAAAAGGCACAAATAAACCCCTGTAATTTATGAAAATTATCTTCTTCTTGAGTCAAGATTTCCTTTGTTGGCAGGACAGACTATAAAGTCTCAGATAGTAAAAAAAACTAAAACATTTTCAAAAAAAGGCACAAACTGATGATTTTCCACTGCAAATTACAACATTTTCTCTTCCCAGTAACCCATAATGTTTCCAAGTATATTGTGGGAGTAATTTATGCCACTTATATTGCTTACCACTTGTTTCTTTATGCAAAGTCTGGAACAAATATAATATTTGAGTACTCTTTTCAAACTCTTACATTTATATGTTTTCCAAGATAATTTCTACTTTAAAGTTTTTGAGGAGTATTGTTAATTTACCTCACAGCTGAGACTGCGTACACAGGCCTGCCTGACCACACTGAAAAGCTGGGACTGCCTGGGATGCTGATGGCTCAAGAAACGAATGCCTGTTTCATCATCGATGCTCACAAAGCCAGGATGAGATGCAGGTAGAGATCGACAACCCTGTGAGGAGACAAAAGGTGACAATAAGTAACTCTGAAACAGACTACTGAACTTCATTCTCAAAACAACAGGCTTTCAGTCCACTCACCTCACACATCTCTCCTCTCTGTGTTGCTGAGCTATTGGCCCTCATAGTCAGACCTTCCCCCTCCCGGTCACCATCCCTGTCTCCTGGCACGGGGGTCCCCACCTGAGACGAAGGGTCTGGGGATGGTGGGTGTAGCGCCTCGGTGCAGAACAGTGTTCGGGGGCCATGGAGCTCACAGAAATGACACAGAGCCACCAGCGCGTTCATCTGAGAGACATTTAATATATGTAGATAAACTATTGAATAAAAGTTTAGATGTCGTACAATTTACGTCCTGTGGATCATATCTGTTTCCAGCCAGTACGTGACTTTACAATGCTACGCTTATTTTAATACGTTGTCATAACAACAAGCTAAATCGGAGAGTCTTACCTTCAGCGCAAAGATTGGTACCAAAACACAGCTGCTTCCGTTGCTTGTGTTTAAAGATATAAAAACGAACAACGGCGAAAATAATTTAAAAAAATCTTCTAAAACATATTTAGCAAAAACTCATTATTGAACGAGAGTAAATGGATATTCGCACCACTTCCCCCGTTTCTGTTTACATGATGTTAGCAAACAACAGAGGAATCACATGACGTTGAGGCACGTCGCACGCGCTTGCCGTCTCACGCTGACTCATTGCTGACTTCTGCGACGGTTAACGTCACATCACAACTTTTAAATAACCGTTGAGACAAAACTTTATTTTAAAAAAAAAAAAATGCTCTTAATTTTTTTTGTTTGTATTTTTTATTTTTTTTGTTGCTTTTGTTGGTAATATTAAACTTTCATTTGTACATCTAAATTCGCTTCGCCTACGGATATTTTTCAATAAAACTGCATTAACCATAATTCCATTCGAGGATTACAGACTGGGTCAAAAGAGTACTAACGAGAGCGATCACTTCGGTGAACTTCATTTGGCTTCTTTTTTTTTTTTTTCAATGAAAAATAAAATTGCATGTATATATATTTTTATTATACCATGCAAATCTAAGTTAGCCGGAAGGCTAACTTGGAGTACCGGATGGCTAACCCGGGACTTCCGTGTTTGTGTTTCCAGGTGTCCAGGTAGCAGAGACAGTTTATGTTGCGCCAGTCTGTCAGTGAAACGCTACAGTGATATCTCTTTGATTTGGAAATGGCGTCAGACGGTCCAGAAGTTTCCTCGGGTTCTATGGAGAACCAGAGGATCGGAGGTGAGAGCCTCCTGGCGCCCAACGCCCTGATTGACTCACCGGATCTGAGTGCTGCTGGGGCTGAAACTGACCGGAGCAAAGATACCCGGAAAGATACGGGAGGTAAATGTCTCAGTGTTACTCTATTGCTTCATGTCATTGGTCATCACTTTTACAGATGGTCTCTGATAGATTTGTTCTATTTACTCTAAAAGCCACAGTTATTAAAGCAGAATCCCAGTTCACCTTTTGCGCCTCATTCTTAGCACTAAACCTGCTTTTGTTTTGTAAGGTTTGTTTACATGCAATAACTAATGTCAAAAGTTCTTCTTAATAAGACAAACACGCTTTTGTGGAGTAATGAGAATGTTTAGGGACATGGTTATGAAAAACTAAGATATGTTTTGAGCTTTCAGGTCCTTTTCTAAATGTAGATGTTTTCTTTACACACGTGTTTTAATGGTTTAGTAACTAATGTTTAATTGAAGAGTTCCAATTCAAAACAGTTGACATTAATGACAATCTACATAAAAACAGCTAAATTAAATATTTTCTTGCCTAACAATAAATATATTATTATTTAGTTTGATGTATATCATGTGTTCTGTTTGGTATCTTATTTTGTTTTATTTAAAACAATGAAAAATACAAATAGGTAAAAAAAAAAAAGTGTTTTAAATATGTCACAAGAATGAAAATGCAAAACCACTTTAATGTTTAGTTATATGCATTGTGATAAATTACCTTATTAAAAATATACATGTACTAAGTATGAATAATTGAAGAACAAGTATTAAAGATAGATTAGCACTACACGTTGTATCACAAGTATTATTGAAATATAACTGCAATCATATTTAGAAAGCAGGGTTTCCCCCAGTGTATTATAAGCCTGGCGGGCCACCAGGTTTTACTTGTACCCCCACCAGGCTAAGCATTACTTATTTATTTAAGTCTTTTTAAAATGTCTGCATTTTTTAAAGATTTTATAGTTGGTGTTCAGGCGTTAATCTTCCAATCTTTCAATAAAACATAATTATCAAGTGATATTTTAAAATGTCCTGTTAACGTTTTTTAACTCAAAAACATGAAGGGCCTCTGGATGAATGACTGCATTAGAGCTTAACCATCAGGCTTAGCAAGTATTCTGGGGGAAACCTTGCAAAGCAAAGGTCATGTTTTTAAGACAAAAGTGCCAAACATCAGACTGTAGCCAGAAACAGCTATTGAGATGGAAATAATGCTATTTTTTTTTCTAGTTTATCCAGTATCTGGATAGACTATGTTCTATGTTAGTTATGAACCCAAAGCACAAAGACATAAAATAAACACTTTTTATTTATTTGTTCATTGCATGTCATTTCAGTATCAAAAGACTTGCCAACATTATCTCATGTTTCCTAATATCATGGAGCCCTAATATATATATATATATAAACAGTACAGACCAAAAGTTTGGACACACCTTCTCATTCAATGAGTTTCCTTTATTTTCATGACTATTGACATTGTAGATTCACACTGAAGGCATAAAACTATGAATTAACACATGTGGAAGTATGTACTAAACAAAAATGTGTAAAACAACTGAAAATACGCCTTATATTCTAGTTTCTTCAAAGTAGCAACCTTTTG